>QXTE01000013.1:3397923-3584734 GCA_003942145.1 Platysternon megacephalum | reverse complement strand
CCAGGTGCCCCAGAGGGAGTGAACCTAACAGGCAATGATCAAGTGATCTCTCTCCTGCCATCCATCTCCATCCTCTGACGAACAGAGGCTAGGGACACCATTCTTACCCATCCTGGCTAATAGCCATTTATGGACTTAGCCACCATGAATTTATCCAGTCCCCTTTTAAACATTGTTATAGTCCTAGCCTTCACAACCTCCTCAGGTAAGGAGTTCCACAAGTTGACTGTGCGCTGCGTGAAGAAGAACTTCCTTTTATTTGTTTTAAACCTGCTGCCTATTAATTTCATTTGGTGACCCCTAGTTCTTGTATTATGGGAATAAGTAAATAACTTTTCCTTATCCACTTTCTCAACATCACTCATGATTTTATATACCTCTATCATGTCCCCCCTTAGTCTTCTCTTTTCCAAGCCGAAGAGTCCCACGTGCTGCCCTTGCTGCCCTTGCCACGTGCTGCCCTTGGCAAAGGCTCTCCTGCCGATGCTGTTTGCAGCGAGGCCCTGGTTACATTTTCAGGAGCCCCACGCATTCCTGCTGGTAGTCACGTGTCTAGTGCCCTTTGAGCTGTGCATACGTGTGGGGGCGATGCCACAATTCCATGAACTGCATCAAGTAAGCCCAACCCAACATCTCAATAAACATGGGCACTTTAGCCCTGACTTGACCACGTTTCTGAGAACAATCCCCCGCTGCCCCTGTAATTTATGAGCTGACCCTGTGGGGCTGACGTGGGTTCATGAAGGATGGCATACAAAGACTGTTGTAATACCACTGGCCTTGCCAGCGGGGTGGGGGAG
The DNA here is from genome assembly GCA_003942145.1 of Platysternon megacephalum. NCBI lineage: Eukaryota > Metazoa > Chordata > Testudines > Platysternidae > Platysternon > Platysternon megacephalum. The sequence goes on along the minus strand of QXTE01000013.1, from coordinate 3,583,934 downwards.
GAGGGAGTAGTGAACTTTCCTGAATTTGGCATTTGAAGAATGTGGCTGGCACAGAGACCCATGACCCAGTGCCTAGCCTGCTTCTGCCAACTCTATCTTGACATGTAGAGAGGTGAAAACAAAAATCAGTGGAAAATGTGATGCACCTGTTTAATTTGGGGCCGTCGGAGCTAAGCAAAGGTAGATTAAGTTGAGGGGAGGAAGGAGCCAGCAGAGTCCCTGTAGGACAAGCTGGGGGAGCGTGCACCAGCTCCCTCTCCCTGGTCGTGCTCCCTAGATTGTTCTAAATTGCTGTGCAAGATGAGCAGGAAATTATTAATGTGGATTTCTTCCCATCCCAGCCCCCTTCCCATGTAGCATCTCAAAAGCCTTTTTCAGAGTCTGGGTGGTGTGGGGTTTTTGGTTGTTTTTTTTGCTAGTGAGCAGCACAAACACATCTATTTATGGCTCACTGTAAACAAACTCCCAATGAAAGAAAGTTAATGACCTGAAACTGACAAGAGCCTGCTGGGAATTTTTATAGCCCCTGGGATTCCTTTTGCTAAAGAGAGAGTAGATCAGCCTTTGTAACCCAAAATGGCAAGCTGCANCAGCCCCCCCCCCCCCCCCCCCCCAAGCCCCTCGGAACAAAATCGCTCCCGAGCAGGAGCTGCGAAGGCACCAGGGCTTAGCGAAGAGCAGCAGCAAAAAGGGGGATTTTAACCGCTTATTGATAGTCTAAATTGAGCTTTTGGCCCACAGATGGATGGAGTGTGTGCGTGTTTTTCGGTGGGTTCCCCCCACTCCTGGAATCAGGGAATCTTCTACGCTTTTACCAGCTGCCTGTTGTAGGTCATTTTTGTCATGCTTCAGGCTAGAACTAAAGCTGGCTTATCATCAGTGGTAACCAAACACTAATAAAGCCTTAATACTCTGCAGTGAAGAGATTTAGCTGTCAGAGATAAATATTCATATTGCTTTCTAATTCAGCTCCAGCTCCACAACAAGGGAGCGGTGGGGAGGAAAGATGCAAATACTGCCGGGTGGCTTTTAATGTTGGTAATGCTGCTAGCCACTGTAGGTCACTGCTTCGACAGGGTGAGCTCCTGCTCGGGTGCTTGGCCGTCAGTTTTAGACGACACTGTTGCTAATTGCATGATATAAATATTCCCGTCAGTGCTACTGAATTACAAGACTGTTAGCATGATGCGGATTGGTCCATGTGTGTACCTGTACTGTTGTTGATACAGCCGGAAGCAGGGCCACTGTGTTGGGTGATATTTACTGACCTAGGCTCTTGCTCTGATATCCCCTCACTACCCCCATACACACAGCCTGTATATACCTGCTTGGTTTGATTTACTGGCTAGAGCTGGCAGTTAAAACTGACAAATTAAAAGAGGCTTTAAGTGATTCAGGTTAATTATTAGTAGTCAGGGGAATATCAGTTTTTAAAGGGATGCCCTTGGCTAGTTTGGAGCATCAAAGCTTAGGTTTTTTCCTCAGGTTTACAAAGCCTGATATAGAATAGGACAGTTTTCCCTTTTAAGTAAACGCTGGCTAAGTTTTAGCTCCAGTGCGTTTCTCTGCGGTTCAGAAGTGCAGCATGTATTAGCGCCTGAGAATCAGAAAACATAAACAAAGTGAACTGAAACAGAGCTGCCTAGTCCTCTGTCCAAGGGGAGTGAAATAAAGTTAAGTAATGGCACGTCAGAAATCCGTCTTGCTTGTAGGGCCATCGTCAATGTACTGTGGAGTCAGTTCCAAAAATGAGTTGCCAACAACTTGAGGTTCAGGACCTTCCTGTAAGTTGCCCAGAGAACATTCATGTTTTCACCATTGTATTTTCCTAGCTTTTTAAAAAATGTTTCTCTTAGAAAACCCCCAAGGAAGGGAAACTAATCCTAGAGGGGCAGTTGTGGATTTGACTCATTGTAGACTCATTGTAGTCTCATTGTAGACTCATTGTTTTCTGCAGTCTTCGTGATCTTGGGGTTACTTATAACAATAGGAGTGGGGGAGGAAATTGGAGAAGTTTTTGTTTGTTTTTAAACAACCCTAAATTGTTAAGACCAGGTAAAGGAATCATTTAAGTTCTGCTCACTCCCATTTAATATGGCATTTGAGTCGGTTTATGTATATTCTTCATTGGCTACCTTTTCTGTCTTTTGTTCTTGATAGTTCACTGCCTCCAGGGTTCTGCAGCCCCGTTCTGGCTTCAGAAGTACTGAATCGGAGTGTGTGTGCAATAGAAATACTCCATTAATATCTATGTTGTAGTTTTACAATCTTGGAGGGCTTATCTTTTCTTGTGTAATTCCCATTAATGTCATTGGGAATTAAACAGACCCGAAAAGACGCATAATATCTAGACAGTCAGCAATGAGTTTCTGTGAGCATAAATCACTAGGGATACAATGAATAAAGTATACTGGAAAAAACCCCTAACCTCCTCCCTGTATGTATATCTACAGCAGTCCAGAATAGCGTCTGGTCCCAGCCCTGGAAAGACATGTCTATATGTTAATGCTGTCTAATGAGCTGGGTATAAAAGCAACTGCTGAAGTTAATAAAGGAAAATGCTTGTTGAAAAAGTGACAGATCCCCAGCAGAACTCTGCTCTGGGGTCAGGATGTTTTCTGTCTGCCCCTGTTGAGGGGCTATTCTTCACCATAGCTTTGAAAAGGGGCTAAAACTCTGGTATGGGGTGAATATGGGATTTTCCATATTGATCCTAGGTCCTTTCGAGTGCCCCGTGTATGGTGGTGTACAAACAGTCCTTACGGATCTCAGCACGGCTCTTGGGCTGCTGTGTCCCAGGGGAGCCCAGCGGAGAGAAGGTTCTCATAGTTTTTGTGTCAGCTAAAAGGTGCTGGGAGTCAGCAGCTCTGTGGAGCGGGGGGGCTCCCACCTTCCTGGGCACTCTGGGAAAGAGTGAAAGGTTCAGGCAGGTTTTTCTGGATAACAGCACAGCCAAGGTCAGTTGCCTCTGACCCCCACAGCCTGGCACTCCCAGCATTGGCTGGCTCATCACGGCAGGGGTCGCTCCCCGGATCCAGACCTCCTGTTGAACGGCCTTTTGCCCTGTGTGGCGTTCAGAGAGCAGGGGCTCAACCAGTAGCAATGTAACCCTTCGCGCAGCCTCTTCCCTGTGGATGCCCTACAGCAAAGGGGCCCTGCTCTGGGCTGGGAAGAGAACGGTGCCAAGAATGGACTAAACGCTAGGTGAGGAGAGAGCCGGCGATCTGGCGTCATGGCTGGGGCCGGGTGTGCACTGCCTGCTCTGTTCTTAGCAGCACTTGGTAACGTCGGTCCCCCCCCAGCTCAGTCCTGCCCTGCAGCATGGCAAGGGTTCTTCCGGTGTCCTTCCCTGCGCCTTGGTGGTATGTGTGCAGGCTGAAGCCCTGTTGTTACCTACAGGGCGGGTACCGTGTGCCATGACGCTGCAAGCTTTCCCGTACACCAGTGCCTTCGCTCTGAGCTGTGGACTTCCCTCCTGCTACCCCCGAAGGTGAGAGGTGGGTCAGTGTCGGGGTTCACCAAGGCGGTGTCTACACTGCCACTTTCAGCGCTAAACCTTTCGTTGTTCAGGGGTGTGAAACCCCCCCCCCGAGCAACACAAGTTTTAGCGCTGAAAAGCGCCAGTATCGACCGTGTTTTATCACCGGGACCCGCGCTCCCAGCGATAAAGCGACCACCCCTCATTCAGGGTGGGTTTTCTTATCGCCGGGAGAGCTCTCCCCCCCACACTGCCCACATCACAGGGGTGTAGACATACCCTGACTGAGCCTGGGCATTGCAAAGGGGGCCTGGGTCGGAGCTATAGGAGTTCCTGGTGGACAGGAGTTTTCAGCTAAGCTGCCATGCGGCAATGATGGATGCTGCTGGCTGAATGCAAACTGGCAAAAGGCTCCTGCTCCCATTGCTGGTCACCTGGGCCAATCTGCCCCTGGAGACCTGCCCGCGCTAGACCTGTGCCCCTCCCAGCCATGTGCTCCATCTTTCTCAGTGTCTGCCAGGAACACAGATGGAAGCAGTAGTTTTTCAACAGCCCTAATGCTTGGGGATATGAAAGATTAAGGTTGGTGACCATTTTTTAACTCAATAAAGGGAAAGACAAGCTGGAGTCTGCAGTCCAGAGATATAATTAGTTCGCAGCAGTGGCGCTTTCTTGATTTAGCTTCAGAGAGCAGAACAAGACAAGGATGTTATACCCAATTAGCAATAACATACAGTCGGAGCTTGAATAGGTGAGATAACAAGCTATTTTTACGACTTTTCTTTACAGACTTTACAAAACAAGGGGGTATCAAGTCTTTATTTCTTTTCCCCAGGGAACAATTATTAGTGATCTAGGAATTTCCAAACCCAAATGATACATTTGTTAACAAAAACAATAAAAAGCCTAACGGTTAAAATACAGCCGTTGGCAGCCTGGGGATGGAGCGGCGGGTGGCTCCTGCTAATGCAGGCCTTTCAGTTCCCGGAAGAGGGGTTGCTCGGGGCTGGTCTCCGTGCTGGCTTTTCCCCACGGGACATGTGAGCTGTATTAAATGACTCTGACCCGCTTGTTGGCTGGCTGCATACGGCCCTTTCTAGCTGGAGGCACTCTGCCATAGGAAGCGCCCTTGTTTCCTATTAGAACTGGCTGCCCAAGGCCCGGTTGTTCTCCAAAGGCCCAGTGCATTTGGCTGTCAGCTGAACACCTGCAGGGAATCAGACAGTGCTGCGTTCGGCGCTCGCCGGGGTATTAGTGCAATAGAATTGTCGCTTTCTTCTTTGATCTTGAGTCTTGGCTCCTGCGGGAAGTGTTGGGAGTCCCGCTGCTCGGTGTTAAGGTTGCAAACTCTGACGGGCCCCTGGGGAAAAAATACAGGTGAACTACACCGGAGAATTACCTGCAACCGTGAGAGGGAGCCAATCTCTCTTGGTAACGGTAGATGTGTTTACTAGGAGAGAAGCCATCCCAACTCGGCATGGTACAGCCACCATGGCAACAAGTGTTCTTCAGGTGGGGGCTTGCTAAGGCTAAGTGATAATGGTCCAGCATTTGTGGGAAAGGTGCCCCGGGATGTTTTGAGATACTGGAACTTGATCCGAGGTTCCCTACTACCCCCAGAGCTCGGGAGTGGTGGGACAGGCCAACTGCACTGCGACAGCTGGGCTTGGTAAGCAACTCAGGGAAAAAGGGGGATGTTAAGTGAGCCTTTGTCTTGATGGCGACCAGGGGAAGGATAGCATTTGAGGCTGTGGCTGGAAGGGAGCTGGGACTCACGGAGCATGTATTCATTACCCAATGACTAAAATAACTCCGTGGGGCACTGTAACAGAGCAGTGGGTTAAGAAACTTGTACGGCACGTGGAGAAAGTACACAAGATGGTAGTGGGAAATGTAGGGAAAACTGTGACCGGCCTGGTCCTGGAGATGTGCATAGCGTGTCCCAGTGAGCTCCCCACAGGTCAGTTACCAAATCACTTCATGTGTTGCCTCACTAATAAAAATGTGTTACTCCAATCAGCTGAGTAGTAAATCTCTGTCCAACAGCTGAGTCTTTTTATGGAGATATACCTATCTCATAGAGCTGGAAGGGACCCCGAAGGGTCATCGAGTCCAGCCCCCTGCCTTCACTAGCAGGACCAATTTTGCCCCAGATCCCTAAGTGGCCCCCTCAAGGATTGAACTCACAACCCTGGGTTTAGCAGGCCAATGCTCAAACCACTGAGCTATTCCCCCCCCCCCCCCCCAGTTAAAGCTGGACTGGAGGGAGGTTGTAGGAAATGGCTCTGTAGGTCGAACAGCCATCACTGATGCGCCTGATGACTCATGTGCACGATCCTCTCCGTTCTATTGCGTTTTCCTGTTTCCCTAACCAGAGCAGCGCTGTCCCCGCTGGACTCTGGTGCCACCACAGAGTAGCTAGTCACACAGAACTCGCCGCTGAGCTGACACTCAGCGAATGCCTTGCCCTGTGCAGAGCTAGTGACTGTCAGGGATTTGAGCGCTGCTCAAGCAATGCAGGGCTTTGGAAACAGCCATGTGGCTTTCCCAGCACGGACGGGGCAGATCCTGGCTGGGAGTTGTTCCATTACAGCTGATGCTGAGTAGATTAGGCTGCTGCATATGAAGAGGTAGGAGGGGAGGAAAGGTAGGTGCTCTGTGCTCTAAACGGTGACAGGCAGCCAGCCCTGTTCCTGAGCTTCTGCCTTTGCCCCAAGTCTCTTCTCAGTAACTCTGCCTGTCACCTCCTCAGAGCTCTGCTGGGGTTCATCCAGGCCTTGACGCTGGCTCTGCTTGTTCCCTTAGCTGCGCGTTCACTGCTTCCCGTTGCCACTGCTGCCCTTCCATGCACCATGGCTTCCTTGCTCGCTAAACTGCACAGGGTCCTCAATGCACAGGTGGGGAGGGGCACCTCTGCTGTCTTTCCAGTCCACCCTCGAATCCCTGCATGGACTTGCATACGTCTGACTCCATGGCTCATGCCTATTCAGTCCCTCCCATCTTGGCTGGCTCTGTTCCGCCCCTGTACCTTGCACAGCAGGAATCTCTCACTAGTCTTCCTCTGGGCTGCCGAGTCCCACGTTTTAAGCCCTCCCCTTGGCGTACGCTTGGCTTTCTGGAGCTGTTGTGTGATGCATGATCTGAAGAGAGCTTGAAGACTTATGGACCTCACAGGTCCAGCTGCTGCATTGGTGTCTCACGATAGAATAGCAATGCCACCTAGCTCTTCTGCGGGGCTTTTCGTCAGCAGAGCTCCAAGCACTTTACAAAGGAGGTAAGCGTCATTATCCCTGTTTTACAGATGAGGAAATTGAGGCACAGAGAAGGGAGGTGACTTGCATAAGGCCAGTGGCCAAACTGGGAATAGAACCTAGGTCTTCAGGACCAAGTCCAGTGCTTTATCCACTAGGAAACACTGCCTCCCTATATTTGATTGTGTTACATTATGGCCAGACTCTTGATACCTTACTGTGCTGCCTGCTACTCAGTACCTTAAATAACATAGTGAACAGCTGGCTTCAATTGGGGGCGGAGTGGGGTGGGTGGTCAGTGTCCTTTGCTAGGCAGCAGTGTTTATAGGATGGATGTTTATAGGGAATTATAAGATCTAGTAGGACTGTAGCTAATGCAGATCCTCCGTTAGCTCCAGGGGAGCAGGCCAGGTCCTGGTCCACAGAACTAAAGGCCCAGTGGCTGTTTCCACGTGCTGGCTGGGTCCTGTAGCTGGCAACCATGGCCTGTTACAGATTGAGTTTTCCCCTCTCAGAATGGTTATTCCTTTTTCAAACCCACGCCTCAGGCTTTCGGGTGTAAAATGGGATCTCCTCCCCATCGGGCTGTATTGGTAACCGGGACTCGATCTCCCTCTGGATGTGGATGGAATCTGCCTTTGCTTTTTCATCTTCCCTTGTCAGTGCCTGACTAGTACAATCTAATTTCAGATAACTGACAAATCAAGTCATGCAAAGTGGGAGTTTAATTGCAAACAGTTTTTATGGATTGTGCTCACATCTGTGCTGCCATATGCAAAAAACAAAACAAAACAAAATCACCCCTGATCTTTTTTCCACCCCAACTAATCCACTTGGAAAGAAACACGCTTGGAGGCTTCAAATCAGGAACTAGTGAGATCTTCTTACTTATTTCTGCCTGCCTTTGCAAAGCAAATCTCAGCTCTGGGCTGCAGATGCTCAGGGGTACGGAATGGGCTCTGGCTCCATTGCTGTGTCTGGCATTCAGTGCAGCTCCGTGCATGGCTTGGGCTGATTGACAGTGAAACGATTTGGTGGAAGGCAGCTTGTTGAGGCTTCATCTCCTGTTGTGTGTGTATTTTTGTTGCAGTGCTATTAATGTTGCATTAAAAACCGATTCTAGTTAGTCGTGTGGGCAATAAGTTTTATGAGATGGCGGCCAATAAAACGAGGGATGTGTGTGTGCAGGGAATATTTCTTATCTGCTAGGATAAGGATTTATGTCCCATTAACTGGCAAATTGCCCCGTGTCCTCGGCCGGAGGGTTCCCCGGTTCTGCACTCTGCTGAATATACTGCCTTGAGTTGCTCTAGGGGCATGTGAGGGGTTTTTGACTCCTAAGCAAGCCCCCTTCCCCACTTGGGGAGCAGCCTTTGAGGCCTCATCTCTGACTGCACGGCATGGAGGGCAGGATTCTGGAGCGCCTGTTTCAGGCTAGAGGCGTTAACGGTGCTGCTCTAATTCCAAGGCGCGCCTCCTGTCTGTCTCCTCCCCAGGCGGAGGAGTTCAAGTGGGGTTGGTTGTGTTGGCGGAAGGGAAGCTCCAGGCTTCTGTGAGAGCAGCAGCATGTTGCTGGTACAGGGAAACCCGAACCCCATGCAGAGCTGGGCTCGGAGGGAGCTCTGTGTCTGCACCGCTCTCCTTTTCCTTGCTTCCTGGAGAGGCAGCTCCATCGCCCGTGAAGGGAGACCCCCCAGGGCCAGCGCTCCGTCCTGGGGACGGCAGAACATGGCTTTACATTCTGCGGTATGCCAGCACCAGGAGCAAAATGCCATGGTGCCCTCGCCCTTTCCGAGGGGCACAAGGCTGGATTCCACCAGCAGCCCCAGTGACTTAACCGTAAGACCTGCTGCTTTTCTCCTTGAACCTTCCCTCTCTGGCTCTCTTGGGCTAGCAGAGTCTGTCTCAGAGAAGCCGCTTCCATAGCCACGCAGGAGGCCCAGCTCGTGTCTGGGTTGGCACTGGGGGCTCCCCTGTCCTTGTTCTCTAGGGTACGGAGCAGTGCTCTCTTGGTCACTCACCCAGGAGGTAGCTCCGCTCTTTGGCTAAGGGGAGCAGTGCAAATGGAGTTTGGTGCCCTCTCGTCGCTGGGTATCAGGACACCAGTGGCCCTCGTGTTTTGAAAATAGCCCTTGCCCTGTGGTGCCTTGCAAGCTCTGCTTGAAACTGAAACGTTGACCTTTCCCAGCCTGCAACGCCTGGCTGGGTGTGAGCACTGGGACTGCGTGTGGCATGGGCCGAGCTGCCCAGTAGCATTCGGGGCCCAACTTACCTTCCTTGAGCTTGCCATAAGGAGCACTTCCGGGGGCATGGCTTCCGCTTGGGGCACCAGTGGGACCTGCTGCGACTGAGCCTGGGTTTGCTCATGCAGCATCAGAACCCCGTCTCCGCGGTGGCAGCTTCCGAGATAGCAGAGCCCAAGCTGGCGTGCCTTGCCCAGGGAAAACTCCCCTTGGAGCCGGCCGAGATTCTGTACGGGCCGTGGTGACCGTGAAATCCCGCCGTGCTGGGGGCACGCGGGGCGTCGTGAGGAGCCGGTGCCGCGCTAGGGGGCAGGCAGCCCGCAGAGTGGCTGTTGCTGTGCTCTTGGGGAAGCCGGAGCCCCCATTCAGCAGTGTGGTGTTCGGGATCGGTGTGCGGGTTGAACGGGCGGCTGAGTTCCAGGGCTGTCACAGACATGGCCTCCGTCACGGGAGAGCGTGAGCCTGGGGGTCATTGGAACCAGCGCAGGCTGTTTGTTTTGGTTGGTTGGCGTGTGGCCGTTGCTAATCTAAACTGCTTTTTCCTTTTAAGGGAAAGGCATACGGGTGTTGTGTAGCTTCGGTGAGATGCTGCTACTCTGTGACCTACAGTCTTGTCCCCTGCACAGCATCGGCTAGATAACCAGATGTCTGCCATCTGATAGCGCTGTGTTCCCACATGATATTGCTGATCGATGGCAATTGATTTTCCTCCTGTGTAAACCTGAAGTGGTCAGGACTGCTGAGGGTGTTTTCCGTGCACGACGAGAGCTCGAACTCTTCTCTCCTTTCGTTTTTCTTCTGATGCCTGGTTTCTGGGTCCTCAGGCCCCCATGCTGCTGCCTCTGCTTAGACTCTGCCCCCAAACGCAGGCTCCACCCACCACCTTTGGGACTGTCCTAAAAACTGGGGCTTTCACAGGTTACCCACGATACACATGGCCTAGTAAAACCTCGGTGCTGAAAGCTTGGGTTTGGGTTAATTCACCTGTGCTTTTAATAACTGACGCTACTCCACGGGCCGGGGATGGGACAGTAGGTGGGCAGGGCTCTGAGTTACTCCAGAGAATTCTTGCCCAGGTGGCTGGTGGGTCTTGCCCACATGTGCAGGGTCTAACTGATCGCCATATGTGGGTCTGGAAGGAATTTCCCCCTGTCTCCAATTGGCAGAGACCCTGGGGGGGGAGGGGAGGGGGTCACCTTCCTCTGCAGCATGGGGCACGGGTCACTTGCAGGTTTGCACTAGTGTAAATGGTGGATTCTCTGGAACGTGAAGTCTTTAGACCATGATTTGAGGACGTCAGTAACGCAGCCAGAGGTCCGGGCTCTGTTACAGGAGTCGGGGGGTGAGGTTCAGCGGCTGCGATGTGCCGGAGCTCAGACCAGATGATCACGACGGTCCCTTCTGGCCTTGCAGTCGGAGCCTGTGTTCACGTGGGGTATTTTCTTGCTGCTTTTCACTCCTCTTGCTTAACAAAATCGGAGGGGCCCGTCTGGCCGTCTCCCCGCAGTGTGCCAGCAGGGCCTTGTGCTGAGTTAGCCCAGCTCCGCGCAGAGAGAGGGCGAACTCCACACAGGCCCTGCTCCCCTTGAAATCCGGAGTGGCCCGTTTCTATTCCTGTCAGGCCGGGCCCAGGTTGGGGCCAGTGCTGTGCTGCTGGGGCTCTTGAAAGGGACTCGGAAATGCAGCTCCAGGAGTGACCGGGGGTAGAGCCGCTGGGAACCCTGACGCTGGCGTTAAAGCGAAGGGGACTGATCCCTTGGAATGTTCCTGCGTGTCTGTTGCAGGAGAAACGAGCTGTTCACCCCCGAGCCCCGGACAATTGTCACTAATTGTCACCCTGTTGGCAGAGGAGGCACCGAGTGGCCGTTCCCCCGCCCCGGGCACCGTCCCTGCACCCCCAGGGCTGAGCGTGCTGGCAGGGCTGCTGCTGCCAACGAGAGGAATGGGGGATGATGGAGGCCAGTGTAGTCAGTTCCCCTCAGCCGGTGCAGAGTGGCTCCCTTGGCTGCGTTCTTCACCCCTCGCCCTTGCGCCCCGGGGAGAAGGAAGCTGCTGAGCCGAGTGCCGGCCGTTTGCTTTCGTGCATGCAGTGCCAGTAGCTGTGTGAGCGGCACGGTACCCGAACGCGGCACCCCTCATGCACGCCTTGCTGGCAGCGCTGCCCAGGCAAGCACGAACCCCCGCTGCTAGCCATAGCTCTGAACCCACCCGAGCGGAGTTCAGTTATTCATTGGGGGCTGTAGCTTGGGGGGGAGGAGGGGGAAGGGCCATCTGCGGGAATGGGAGCGACCGCCTCGCTCCCGCGTCTCTCTCGTCCAACGGGGTCCGGCCAGTGGCACGCCGTCCTAGAGCAGCACTCCTGAGGGTTGGGGACCCGCCCCGCTCCCGGCCCGGAGAGCTCTGTGAGGGCTTCATGGCACACTGGGGGGGACGCTGCTGATCTGTTGTACGGAGGAGCATGTGCGCCGGGGGGTGTTCTGAACTATGGCCTCTTGGGGGGGAAAAAGCTTCCACAGGTGTTGCTCCCTGGCGGGGGCGGTAGCACAGATCAGCTGCCGTCATGCCAATCACTGCGCCCAGAGCACTGTGAGGCGGTGGCTGAAATGCCAGCGCCGGGCTCCACATCGAGCCCCTGCTGGAGCTGCCAGCAATGGGTAACCCTTTGGCAGGAAAACACCGTCGGGGAGGAGGACCAGGCCGCTGAGCAGCGTTGCCTCGCTCCCCGCCCTCCCTGTCTAGGCCTTGTGCTGTGCCCATCTCCATGGTGTCTGGGCTGATGCTAAGCTCGCCTGTCGGCTCATGCAGAGTCCGCCAGGGAAGGCCCTCCAGCTCTCTCCCTGCCTATCCTGAGCATGGTGGCCGAGGCATTCGGGATGAAATATGCACCCGCAGCTGCAGCTCTCGTGTGGCCAAGGGCTCCAGTCACGAAGGGGCAGGGGGTGGGGGAGAGCACCTGTTCTTGAACCCAGAGGTGCTGGCCTGAATCGACACCCACACCTCCTTTCCTTCCCTTCTCTGCACATCCATCATTGCAGGAAGCAAAAATCCCGTGTTCCCCTCCCGGCCGCAAATGGGGGAACCCTGCTGCAGGCTTCAGCCAGATCATCCTGCAGACCCTGTCTCCATCCTTGGAGCTCTGCCTGCTGAGTCCCAAGGGGCTGCTCCGCTGGAAAGGAGACCGGTGGGTGGGGCTGTGGGTTAGTGGAGCTGAGTCCCGAGCAAAGGAAGAAGGCAGCACAGCCGCGCTATTAACGCACCACAATGATCATCAGTTCGCATTGTAATCATTAAGACTATTAGAAGGAAATGTTCGCTTGAAGCTAATGTCAGACTTTGTGTTCTGCTTTGCAAACGCTCACAATTAATGCCAATCAGATTCAGGAATAAGCCAACTTGAAATCATGTCTGTTTCATCTCATTTGTCAGCTGTTGCCATTCTGTGTTGTACATTTTCATACAATTGCTATAAACATAAAAGGGAAACTCCACATTCTTCAGAGGGCTCTTGTATTGTTCTGTGTTCGTTTTAATTACTTTGCATTCAGAGGCTCATCTGGCCTCGCCAAATAGCAAGAGAAAGTAGGTCTTTGTAAAACAAATATATAAATCTTGATAGATACCTTATTTTCCCATTCAGCCGTTGTGTTGGATTATCTACAGCTAAATAAGAAAAGCCTGTTAATTTTCCTTTTGCAGGGAGCTTTTTGTCTCTGCTCAGAACTCGGGCTGTTTTGTCCGTGTGTGTTTCCTCTCGAAGGAAATCTCAAAGAGGAGAGAGCGCAGGGTGGGGAAAGCTGGAATTTGACCGGATGGTGGTATAATCCCTGGTACAAAAGTCCACATCAATTATAAGAATTCTTACTGTAATCTTAGAAATCTATCTTTTCTGCTGAACGAGCTCATTAAAGAATACCATTCATTTCCGTCTCCCCGGGTGAGAAGGGTTTAAATCTCCTGAGCTTTGTGCTACAAAATAGACTTAGGGTGGTGGACTTTTTTAAATATTAAAAGAAAGAGTTGATTTTTATTTTTTTTGCAGACTTGCAGCACAGACGAAGCGTAACCTAATTAGGCGAGGATGGTGGGGACGGGAGCCGCTGCAGCTTTAGGAGATCACGGCCTTGAATAGCTTCCCCATCTGTTGACTGGTAAATGTATCGCTTTCCTCAATGCACGTCTTTGATGACATGCCGGGGCCCTGCCGCCGCCTCCCCTCGTGCTGTGAAAAGAGCCATCTCCCAGAGAGAATGAGGTTTCCTCGGGCCATCCTGGCAAGGACGTGAGAGAGGCCTTTTGTGTGTGTTCATTGCTCCCAGGGCAAAGGGGGAGCGGGGGAGGCGGGGTGGGAAAAGGGACGTGGGGGTGTCGTGCTGCCCCTAAACATACAGAGCGGGGTGAAAAATGGGCTTTCCATTCGCCGAGAGCTCTCTTGTATCCAGCGGCTTGGTAAGAAGAGGGCAAAGGGTGGGTGCCAACCCAGGGCTGTGGCAAACTCTCCTGTGGAACCGTGAAGACTAGAGAGTCTAGAGCAAAGAGGCGACGTCTGATGTCAACCACGGGGCGCTCCCCAGCACAGGCTAGTTCTGATGAAGACGGTGCCAGCCCCTTACCTTACCGCCGGAAGCGTGTAGGGCAAGAGACGAGCAGCAAGTGCTACGCCCGGAAAGAGTAACCTCCGCGTGCCGTCTGCGTTGCCGCCGCTGTGTCGTGGTTCGGTGCAGGGGTGCTGGCCGGCTGGGGCACTTGCCTTTCTGCCGGTGCAGGCTGGAGCGCGGGGGTGAATGTGTGGTCTGCGTGAAGAGGGTCAGACGTGTGTAGGTTGTGCAGTGTGTGTGTGTTGCCGCAAAGGCTCTATGCAAACATGTTAATTTGTTTTCTTTCTTCTCTTGCCTTTCAGGATAATTGGTTACATTTGAAGTCTTTGTGAAAGCCTTTGATTATAGTAATTTCAGCAGTGTGATCTATCCTGGATTCCTTCCTTAGATTCTTTCACCGTTCAGGCACTTGGGGCCTGTAATTACACGAGCCAGTGCAGCTCTGCCTTGGTTTGCAGCGTAGCTGGGAAAGACTTGGGCTAGTTGCCCTCTGGCAGCTGCCGCCCTTGGTCTGGGCAGGCGAGCGGCGTGTCCCTGGTGTGATGCTTCAGGAGCGCGCGAGATGTGCGGAGTGAGCAGCTCTTGGACACAGTGGGCTGAGTGTCAGCGTAGCAAAGCCAGGCCATTCTAGGCCTCTCTGTAGAGACCCAGTGGATTCGCAGAGCCCTGCTCAACCGGCAGTCCAGGAGCCTGGTCGAGCTCTGCTGAGCCCCCGTCGCTCTTCGAGCCACATTTGATGGGGGGCGATTGCTGGGGAGACGGGAGCAGAGGGGCTAAGGGTATTTGTGCTACTGAAATGAAACTCAGCGCTAAGTTCTGCGAGTCCTGTGCAGAAGAGCCATGCAGCGCAGGCTGAAATGCATGCAGCACAGCTGGGAATGGGGATTACTGCACAGTGTGTGTGTGTGTGTGTGTGTGTAACTGGGTTAGCGTCTCAGGGTCGTCGCATTCAGGACTGGAAGCCTGGAGCAGTTAGCACTTTCCTATGGCTGTCTGAACAGACGTCTTCTGTGTCTCCTGATGGCTGCAGCCTGAACCTGAGCGGCCAGTGCAGGGTGGCAGTTGGGATCCCCAGTGCTCTGACCCTTCCCTGCTGCTTGGCAAAATGCCTCTGTGTTTGCAGGCTCCCCGTCCTGAGCCTTCATTCCTGTGTGGTGGCGTCAGGGTCCCAATGCAGCGGGAAAACCCACCTCCGCAGGGGAGGAGGAGCAGCAGTGCAGGGGCAGGCAGGTCCTTGGGGAAGCGGTTGAGATTTCAGACTGCCTGGCTGGCCCTCGAGAAGCGAAGCCCCCAGGGGCGCGGTGCCACCTTGAAAACTCTTCCCATTGATCTCCTATAAACGTGCGGCCGCCGGAGCCAGAGCTGCGCACGGGATTGAAGCGCGGCGTAATTGTGTCCGACAAGCGTGATTTCTTTTCAAAGTGATGGCGGTGCGGCTTTCTGAAAGGCTGCCCCAGAGGCGGCATTCCTCTCGCGCACCCTGATCCTACGTGACTTAGCGAGTGTTAGAATGAGGGGAAATCTGTATCTTTTAAACACCGCCCGCTCTGCTGGGACCCTCCGTTACCGACGCGCGCGCCCTGGCCCTGCGCCTCCGTTGGCTCCTTCCTGTTCCTGCCCCAAAATGAAGCCACCCAAGTCGGCGCTTGACCTTTTGCTAGCGTGTCTGCTGCCTTGGCTGGGGTCTGACATTTTGTTCCTGGTCCCACCTACTGACCTTCTCCTCAGAGATGTGTGTGCACGCGCCACATCCAATTACTGACACCCCGGTCAGCCTCTTTCAGCTGCTTTTCACCTCACTCCGTCTCGCGGCGAGCTGCGCCGGCCCCTCCCCCCTCCAGGATGACTTTGTAAATGGAAGCAGACAGCATCCCGGCAGTGTGTGTGTCTCTTTATGAGCCAGCAGGAGATAAGCCCCCCTTCTAATCTAGCCCCCGGCAGCACGTGGCTGCTCTCGGTGTCACCTTGGGCTTCATGTTTATTCCCTTCATGTGCCAATTCAAGTGGAGAGCCACTAATGAACTGCCCCCAGCCCTGTCCACGCCAGGCAGCCGCTTCCGAATCGGGCACAGAAGAGGCAGCTAGGCTGGCCAGGAGTTGGTGCTGAAGGGACTCGACTCGTCCTGCCAGGGGAGGCTTACGTGGCAGCTCCGCTGCACACTAGCTCTTCCCCCCTGGTGGTCACTGGCCAAGGAGAGCTGCGTCTGAGCGCCGCGGGCTGCGGTGCCAGGGGCTGGATTGAAGCAGGGGCCAGCATGCTGCCAAGGTGCCGTTCCGTCCCGGCCGAGGTGCTCTGGGCTCGGCCTGTCTCTGCGATCCGTTATGTTCGGCGAGCTAACACGGCACCCGACTCCCGAGGCCTCCTGCTCACGTTGGGAATGGAAATCGCACAATCCGGATTTATGTCAAGATCGTTTTGGGGGGAGCAAACCCGCGAAGTGTAGGGGCCTGCATGAAATGCCCATCCCCCTGGTATCTGAGCCCTAATATCTATTCCAAGGGAGGCGTGGCTATACTGCATCAGACCAGGGCCCACCTGTTCCAGTGTCTGGTCTCTGATGGTGGCCAGTGCCAGGTAATCGTGTCATGGGCTGAGCTCCCCCCCTTTAAAATATCAAGATTCCCTGGAGCCACCAGTTCCAGTCAAAGCAGGTGTGACTTGTCCCTTCCTGCTCCCGACCGCTCTGCCTTTGGGCTCAGACCTTCTCCCCTTAAACACAATTCGCTGACTCAGCTTTGCTCCAGCTCCACCCCAACAATGGCAGAAAGTCCCATCTACACTGCAGGCCCTTTAAAGAGCCCTTATCCCTGTTTGGTGAGTGAAGGTTGGCCCCAGCGTCCTTTCTCCTCTGTCTCCCATTGCTTTTCTCCCCAGAGGTGGCTGCATTTCACTGGTGCTGTTTGTAATGCACTTTGTGGATCCTTCAGCCTGGATTAGGGTGACCAGACAGCAAGTGTGAAAAATCGGGACGGGGTGGGGGGTAATAGGAGCCTATATAAGAAAAAGACCCCAAAAATCAGGACTGTCCCTATAAAATCAGACATCTGGTCACCCTAGGCTGGACTGTCCTATGTAAATGCAAGATGGTGATTGTTAGATGCATTCAGCTCGTGTTAAACAAGACGCCTCTCTCAACAAACGTTTCTTATACCAACTGAATGGCAGCACGTTTCTCTCTGTTTATAGAGGGCCACTCAACAGAGCATCTAGGGTGTGGGCCCCATACCCAGTTGCTTTGATAGTTTTCCCGGTGATCTTGCTTTATGTCAGTTTGGGGGTTTGAGGCTGGGGGATGGGAGTGACATTCAGGAATCTTAGGTTACTGTAGGAGCAAAAATCTTCTACCTGCCTACCTGAAATCAACACCTCGTGTTCAGAACGTCTCCTCGGTGTAATTTCCAGGGGGGTGGGAGGGGCTGCCATGGGAGTAGAGCTGTGCCCTTCCCCCATGAGTGACGTGGGACTAAAGAAATATGGGCATGCTATTTCCCACCCATTCTACTGGACATCGGTGGTGCATTTTGCCTGTAATGAAGTAATAATTGTAGCTCATCAGTATAGCGAGGCCTGGAGGCATTGTTCTTGGATTCAGTGCAGTGCGCTGATTTCTCCAGTCTCAAAAGTAATGTCGCCTCTATTTTTCATGTTGCACTTTTCTCTGATAAATGCATGGCCGTTCCACCTGGGGGTTGCATCTGCAAACCTGCTCCGGCTGCCAAAGCGAAGGCTGTGACCCCGTTACATGAGCTTACAGCAAATCCTCCAAAGGAAGGGAAATGGCCCCGTAAAGTGGCTCTGACGTAAAGGACAACATGGAGTCACTTTTTAAAAGGGGTTTTATCAACTCCAGGAATTGCTAGATCTGTGTTCTTGCAGTGGCTTTAAAACAAAACAAAAAAAAGCTTTTTTTTTGGTTTTGTTTTTTTAAGTATCTTCCTTGAGCATTTTGCAATAAAAAGAAACCAAAATGTGGCCTCTTGGATTTAAAGATTCCACAACAGTGTTGTAAATGCAAACGCAGCATACGTGAGCGCGTGGCTTTTTTGTTTAGCTAAAACCCCTTTCCAAAGCAACATAAGTTAAATCCAAAAGCCACTCTTATTCCGGGAGAAAAGTCCACCCAGGGAGTTGTATACCAGTCTAACAATAGCCATAAAATTCACACCTCCGCTCACACCAATATAACTTGCCCGTGTGACAAGCCCTGAGGGAAGTACAAAAATCAAAGTGCTTCAGTGATGAAAAGTTCGGCTCCAAACTGCAGTGCCTAGTGTGGGCCTGCGGTGACTCAAATATGCGACTCAGCGGCCAGTCTTCTGTGGAGCCCCGAGAACGCTGCGCTCCTGTGCCGCCTCATACTTTGCAGAACTGGGGCCTTCGATGGCCACGGTCCTCCTCGTAGCCGAAGGTGTCGCTAGTAACCGAGCTAAGGAATTTTCTTCCATATTTTCTTTTAGCCTCTCCCTCGGCCCGGTTCTTCTTGCGCCCAAGTCGGCAGCCATTACGAAGGCATCTGAGACATGTTGGTTTCGAGGCTCATTATTAACCTGTTCGAGAGCTCTTCCTGCTCACAGCTAAAATAGATCTTTAATCTCTGCCCAAAATAGCTCATTTGATGGGAGGCTTCTTTAAAGCTGACACGTACATTTCACCAGGCTGCCCCAGCCCCCACCTTGGTGTCTGCAAATGCTCAGTAGCACTTGGGTGTTTTTTTTTTTAATTCAGTTATGTACACATCGGATACCTTATTTCTTCCATCAGATCATTTGTAACAGTCGCTAGGCAATTTACTCCCATTCTCTGATTCAATTTACTCTTTGTGCTGTCACAGCCATTTTCCTATGCAGGGCTGAATTTTTAAAGTCCTCGTCCCATCTTTTGTGGCCTCATTGAGAAGCAAAGGAGTTTGGGTTTGTTTTTAAACCCGGCACTTTTCGAAGCAGGGTTGGAGGGAAAACGTTCGGTCGGAAGCCGAGGAGCAGGACAGATCCAGTGGCGTGGTGATTGCTGAGCCGTGTCTTAAAGGGATGCTCTTGGGAGATTTAAAAAAGAAACGGCTCAAATGGTGTCAGTTTGTTTTAGCAAAGTCCTTATCGTTTGGGGGTGAGTGGGAAACCGGAGCCTGGTACTAACAGCCCGGTCGCTTTCTTGGAATTGAAAAAATAGCGAACGTTGAATCCATCCATTTTTTGTTGCTGATGCTGCTTGTTTTAGTTCCCTTGTCCCTCTCCGGTTGGATAGTGAAATTAGACTGGTGAGTTTCACTTCGAGACCCCACTCCCCCTCTTGATCCTCTTGCCTTTATTTGTAGCTGCTGAGTGGGGAATGGGGAAGAAATAGCAAACTTGGGCTTTGAGGGCTTCCCTGCCAGGGGGTTTGGTTCTGCTGGAGAGGTGCAAAGTTCACCAGCCTTAACTCTCTGCTGACAGTTGTTAGAAAAACTTCCAAGCCTGGCCCCCAAATGAGGTGAGTCGGGTCTGTGGAAGCAGCACAGCTAGGCAGTGGCTCAGCACTTCAGCTTTTGCTGGCTTGTTTGTGTCTGGTGTTTGCCCGAGCCGGGGGTGCCCTATGGCAGGCTGCCTTTCAGAACAAGGTTCTGTTAAATGGCTTTTGAGTGTAAGACACACACCCCCACCCCCGATGCAGGAACTAGGTAATAACCAGGCGCTGAAGATCACACGGGCTGAAGCTGTCACGGCCTGTTCAGCCGATGTATTGTGGTGCTAACGCTAGTCTGGCTTTTCTCTAGCGGGGCTCTGTTTAGGGAGGCTGTGGTGTTCTTAGCTGGGGAGTGCTGGCGAGCGCTAACAATCTGGAGCCCGTCTTATACGGGGCATGTATTCCCACCTCTCCTCTCCCCAGCTGCCGAGCTCCGTGCACTGCAGGTTGCCAAGTCTTGCAGGGCACAAAAGCCTTTCTGCGGGCTGAGCACAGGCAATAGGCATTCCTTGGGGTTAGGGCCTTTGGGGTCTTGTTCTGGGAATCCCTGTCGGACTCGCTGTATTCTCCGGTGCCGACACTGAGCGTTTGCAGCTCCGGCACCACCCGACGTGGCACCATGCAGTGTAGCAGGCTCTCTTCTGGAGCGGGCCTGGGCCAAAATAGCAGGTTGGGTGTGAGGGGCGTGGGGAGCTCGCGGGGTGCGACAAGCCCAGGTCGGGGTCCATTGGCAGAAGCACGGGCCGAGCCCGAGGTGCCCCAACAGGTGTGTGGGGAGCCAAGGTCAGGACAACCAGCCCAGGGTAGGGGGAAAGTGGAGATTGGCAAGGCGTAGATGGGGGGCATGAGCGCCCACCTTGGTCACTAGCGGTTCTCTTTGTGCCCCTATCTGCGAGCTGTTCTAGTCTGTCGTTCTTCACGGGCCCGTACAGGTGTGACACGGCTGCACCGTCCCGGGCGAGGTACCAGCCCAGGGTGATTTCTCCTTGGGTACTGCTCCTCTTCCACGCACGGGGCAGGCGACCTGGAGGTGCTGGCATCCTGGGTGGTATCCCGTCTGCCTGGGCACGGGTCTGGGGAATGAGGCTGTGCTGAGAAACCTGCTGGGGGAGGCGGGCGGAAGAGTGTAGCTTTTGCAATTACTCTGGACTCTTCTGCCTTTTAAGTCGAGTTGACGTATGAATAGTTTTCAAAGTCAGCCCAAGGCCGTGTTAAGGAGGTCATGGCAGAGCCTAACTTCCACTTTATTGCTATCTTAAATAAAAGAACCATTCCAGAAGGACACAGGATAAGCCACCAAGCCGTGCTGGTTGCTTTGCTGCTCTTTTAATTGAAGATTCGTTCCAGCAGGGACCTGCTTTGGGGTTTTGTCAGGGGTTTTTTAGACGGGTGTTTTGCATAAAATAACATCCCTCAACTCCCCGGGTTTTTGAGCTGTGAAACTCCTGCCTTGTGCGGCAACCTGGGGCAGTTTCTTTTTATTGCCATGGTGTTAAAAGGCAACAGAAAGAGGAGTGGGGAGATGGCAGCCAAATGTTACCTCGCTATATAAAGGCCTGGTGGGAAAGCTGTACAAGGGAGTGGGTTTGATGCCCGCTGGGGGCCTGTTTTGCAGGATGTGACGTTCCCCCTTCGAGAGGGAGTGGGACCCAGTGCTTAATAGCACGCTAATGCTTAAACTTCTCCCTGAGCGCCAAGGAGGGGCTTGGCGACTCCACCGGTTCCTTCTCCGGCGGCCAAACCTGAGTGAATGAACGCAGTGTTAGCTCCCTGTCCCCACCGGCAGCAGGGAGGAGGGAAGAGCCGCAGGCTGGCTCTCCCTGGAGATGGTGTGAGCGCTGATCCATGGGAGAACCAGTGATGGAAGCATCAGGCTAGGCTGGGATAAGGTGAGGTTCGCCTCATGCAGCCGGGCACTGCCCGGCACGGCTGTAGTCGGTGTAGCTGTCTCTTGCCTCGGGCGCTTCACCAGCTGGACATGGAACCCGGGTCTCCTGAGTCCCAGTCCAGGACTCCAGAGGTCACGTCGCCACCTCTGCTTTCTAATGACTCCTGGCCTCCCTGACTCTGGCTGTGGGGGCATCCGGGCCAGCTTCCCGGCCGCTCCTGTGAGAAGCAGTGGGAAGCCCATTGCTTGAATCTAATCACGACCGAGCAAACTGTGCTCTGCCCCAGCGTCACTGACGCTCGGGAGTTTATCACGGAGTGTTTTTCTTAGAGCCCCGGCGGGAGATTCCAGGAGAACTTTGGCTTTCAGAGACACTTTTTTCTTTTTTCTTAAATAGCAAGTTTCTTGCTTTCAGTGTTGTGGTGAAAAGCTTGATTGAAAACATGACCCCGAGAAGCTTAAAAGGCAGAAGCCAAATAACCAGATCCCAAATTCATTCATTTCTTTTAAATATCCTGGTTTGGGTGGACACTGGCTCATGAGTGAGGCCCTAGCCATGCTGCCCGACCACTGGGGCTTTCTCCGTTTCTACACTCCAAGGCCGTGCCCCATGCTCCCCCGAAGGATGGCCGCTAAAAGGTGCGGGAGCACGGCCAGCATTAACAACTCGCATTGAGGGATGCATTTCGCTTCGTGTCCTTCAAGTATTCTGGGCCCAGCTCCCCACCCCTGGGAGCAGCCCAGCCCCTGGGGTGCCACCAGCCTCTTGGGCCACTGGTTTCAAGGGTTCTTGATCCTGAGCCAGATGGTCTTTGCTGTACGAGGGACAGATCTCCGAGGCAGGGCAGCGGAGGGCTCTCACCCTTTTAAGAAGAATAGTGGGGCCAGGCGTTGTCACAATGTGACCCTCGCTGGAGGAAGTGGCTGTGCCCTTGGTCAGCGTGTCTCGCTCTGTGCTCCAAAGAGACTTGCCGGGGAGGGGAGGAGGGACAGCCTTTCTCCCTCTGCCCAGTCCGTTCTGGGACCCGTAGCCCTACAGCTGGTGCCAAGGAAACGGCCCATGTCACAAGGCCAACATGGACCTTTTCTGTTTTGAGAGGCCGCCCCTCTCTTCAGGCACCATGCGCTCAGCAGAGATGCTTGAGCTGGCCCCCCCCCTCGATTTACGAGCTGGGGGTCTGGTGACCAAGTACTCCCTGGGACAGGCCCATGGCTGTATAACAAGCTCCCCCCACCCCCCATGTTGCAAGGGGTCTCTGTTTGCACAGCTCTGTGGAGGGTAGATATGGGCTTCAGTTTGTGGGGGAGGGGGTGTGGTGACTGGCCTGGGGGTTGGCACTGTCAGGGTAGGGGCATAACCTCGGCTGAATTTTAGCCTTTTAAGGGGTGCTGGGGTGTCAAGTGCTCAGGACAGGCCAAAGTACCAGCAAATGGGTTAAAACTACAGTAAACAGAATTATCAGATGCGTTGGGGAAGAGTCAACACCGCTTTCCTAAAAGGAAATCATGCCTCACCAATCTATTAGAATTCTTTGAGGGAGTCAACAAGCATGTGGACAAAGGTGATCCCGTGGATAGAGAGTACTTGGACTTTCACAAAGCCTTTGACAAGGTCACACACTTATTCCTGCTGGAACTCTGCACCACTGTGCAAGGCAGTATTTGCGCAGAATTAATGTTCCCTGCAAAATTTTATTTTTGCCACGCAGATTTGATTATAGTGATTACCAGCACTATAAACGCACATGGTGCTTTGCCGGCATGCATGGGACCTATCCTCAGTCTGCACAAAGCCAGACTAGACCAAAACCACAGTGCAGGCTGGGAAGAGAGGGAGGGTATTGGCAGGGTTGGGGGGTGGAGAGAGGTTGCTTGGTGGGGAGTGTCTCAGCAGTGGGGGGGGGGGGGTGCTATATGGAGCCCGGGTCATGGCTGTTCAAACCTTTGATTAGTCCCTTGGGTCCAAATGCCATCCAGATACTGCGTCCAGCATGGCAGTGACGAGCGCGGTACAAGAACCATAGAGGAGAGAAGAGTGCACAGTTGTTTTTTCCCTGTCGTGTCTTTCATGCCAAGCATTGCTTTGGATTCGGTCTCTGCTAGGAAACGGGCCCGTGACACTGCACAAGTGGTAGCAGCAGAGACTAGTGCAGATGGACCCTTGCGTCTTGCTGTCTGTGCTACAGCTCCCCACACTGCTCTCACCGGCTTCTCCGTTCCTCACCAAGGCCATCCAGCCGGAGGGACTGCGCCCCACAGAATGGATTTGCCATTGCGGTCTGGGGGGGCGTGGGATTAGGCAGCACCAGCTCAGTGCAGTGGTTGTGCCCTGCTGGCATTGCCTTGGCAGAGCTGCACACACACGTTCTTGCCTGGGCACAGATGGTGGGACCAGGGCCTCAGGTACGGACAGGTGTGCATTAAAGGGCTGTCCTGTGTTCGCCTCTCCCCAAGGAGTCACCGGTGTCTCAATAGACTCGTTTCCAGTTGGCTGGGGGCAGGGCTGTTTGCTCCCCCATCTTCCACGGGGTATTTGGGATTGAACACAATCTGCCTGTGAGCTTGTCTGCCCTCTGAGCCATTCCCCGCTCCCTCTCCGAATTGGCAGCATGCGGGGCAGGTCAGTCACCTGCTCTAGGGGCCGGACGTTTGCGCTCTCTGGCCAATGGGTCTGCAGGTTGTGGTGGGTGGGACAGTCAGTGGGCAGGATCAGCTGGCTCCCTTCTAAGGAACAAGGCTTTGGTTTCCATCCAAACCTCCCCAGCTGTAATAAAAGGAGGAGCAGTACAGGCCAGGGATTTAGCTGGGCTGAAGAGGCAGCCCAAGTTGGTCTTATTTTTAGCTGGCATGAACCTGGGAAAATAATTGTCCTTGCAAAGCACTTGCTGTCTTTTCCTGGGGACCTTTAACCAGTTGACTAGCTGAGCCTGCTTCTGCTATGCACAAAGATCGTCCTTTAAAGACCAAGCAAGAGAGGCGCTGGGGCAGAATCTGGCAGTATGCAAATCCATCTAGCCATTACCAGGCGCTTTCATTTCTTATTCCTGTCTCTGTCACGGTGCGGGGGACGGGGAGGGTGAGCTGGGTGAAGGGCAGGAGAACTCCTCACCAGCTGGCCCAAAAACGTAAAGAAACCAGCTAAATATTAAGCAGGAAAATAATCACTTTTAGCATCATTCTCCATTACGACCCCCAGCCTCCAGTTTTAATCAGAGGCGCCTGTGTTGCTTTAAGAGCTATGGGTTTTAAAGATCACAAGAGGGGTTAGAGAAAATTACCCTTGACTCTTACATGCTAATGTAATCTCTAACCAGATCTTCAGTACTGCAGCTAAAATTGCTTTTTAGATTAACATTTAATTATTAACAGGGCTCTCTGGAAGGCCTGGGGCTTGTGTGCGCGAGAGGGGGGGAGAGCAGGGAGCTGGCGGCTCTGAATGTATTAGACAGGCCTGATGGAGACATTTGCAAGCCGAGAGGGGAAGGTCGCTGCGCGGCCGATGGTAACGCGCCGTGCTTTATTGCAGCCCTCGGCAAGGTGTCGTCAAACTTTCTTTTTGATTTTATCTTCTGTTTCCCATAATTTACCGAGGGGTGACCTTTCCCATGTTAACTCATTCCGGGACCAAACTGTCAGCTTTGCTAATTGACTGGCCTGCCCTTCTTTCGCCTGCCTCCCTCCCCTTCCCTGCCAAGGGTGAGCATAAATTACCTGGTAACTTCCAGCCCAGCATAGCTGGGAGAGAGGCTGCTCGGGAAGCCAGGCTTCCTCCGCTGCCGGCGTCTGTCCGTAGAGCGGGGCTGGTGTGAGCAGAGACAAGGGAGGGGGTCTGAGTGCAGGCCTGGGAGCCTGGACTCGCAGTGACTCTTGATGGGGGCTTTCAGTCAGTCACTCAACTGCTCTGACTCAGTTTTCCCTTCTGTACAATGGCGATAACGCGTGACTTTGTATTGCAGTAAAGCCCAGAGACCCCATTGCGCTAGGTGCAGCACAAACACAACTTGCCTGTGCCGTCTAGGGGAGGGGATTTGGGGGCAGTTAGAAGGAGCTCTGTTCTGACGTGGTGTATCTGGGGAAGTGCCACCTTTCTGTTCCTCTCAAAGTGGTTATTCTGCCTGATAGATCTCAGCTCTCTGGGCCCTAACCCCTGGCCTTCCCTCCTCTGATCCGCTCTCTGGAGCGTGGCTACCTCTGTAATATCCTTGCCTTTCAGCAGTGCCTTTCATTGCACCAGGGCTGCTTGGGGCAAGGTGGAGCGTGGTTCTGGAGCCTGTCGTCCCCGGCTGTAGTCTGCCCTGTGTGTACGCAGAGCGGATGCAGCCTTCAGGGTTTGGGGCTCAGATGTCGTGCGCCACGGTCCCCTGCTGGCTTTTGAGCCACCAGGATGAGATCCGGCCACCGGACTCTGCCGCTGCTTTGGTACAAACGCCCGCGGGGCACAGCTTGGGGAGCGGGCGGTGAGCAGGAAGTGCTGGCGTGGCGACGGAGATGGCCGTGTGGCTGTACGTGCTAGAAGGTTGGTTTTCCCCGCTGGGCTCATTACGGGGACGACAAATGGAGTTTGGCCAGCTCAGCCTATGCTAGGGGAGCACGTCGCCATGTCAGCTGCCGCCGGAGCTCTGCCAGCCAGCTGCAGTCACTGCCCTGCCGCTCGGCCGGAGGAGCTGCCTTTGCAAGCCAAAAGCGCTTTCTGTGCACCAAGAGGAGGCAGCTCTGGCCTCCCCCCGCTGCCTGTCTCCTGCTGGGGGCGCCCCAGCCACCGGCTGGCAGAGGTGGCTGGAGACAAGCTGTGAGTCTCTCCCACCTTCCCCCTTCTCGGATCATTGCAACAGTGCTGGCCCCACTCGGTGGGCCGGGGCTAGGCAGCCTCCTCCCCCTAAGCACAGACCTGGCTTCATGGAGCGTCTGAGCCTGCTGCTGGGCCTGGTGAGAACATGGATCCTCTTGGGGCTGAGCTTTGGTGCCAGGCACGCTCCTCCCTGGCGTACGGCCAGCGGCTTGGCACTGACGTCCTGCCAGCGGGCAGGCTCCCTGCCGTCAGCCGGGCAGGGGAGGGATGGCTGGGAGGAAGTGACGGCTGGCTGGGTAAAACGTCCCCGCTCTCTGCGGCTGCAACAGCTGGTTTCTGCAGCCGCGTCCTCAGCTACCGGCCTGATTAAAGTGCTTGAAGATGTACATTGATTATGGAAAAGCAATTAAAATAACGAAAGCGGCTTTGAGGAGGTGGCTTGGGCCTGGCACCTTTCCTGATGTTGTCCCACATGTGAAGGGGGCAGCACCAGACGGGGCCATCAGGCACTGCCACTTGAATCTCTCCGTGCTCACCCAGTGCTGCTGGGGCGCTTCGGCGCCATTGCCACGGTAGGGTGTGCTGGGCCGTTCCCACGCTGCCATGGGCACTGTCCACCGGAAACCGAGGGACCGCTGGGACTTGGCAAACTGACTGCAGGAGAGGGGCAGGTGCCCAAAGGCCAGGGGAAGTGGCTTCTTTAGGTCCGGTCCAAAGAGCTGTTTTCAAACACACACATTTCCCTCCCCTGTTTGAAACCCAGACATTGGAACTCTGGTTATTATCTGTATTACCGTCGCCCCAAAAAGTCCCAATTGAGAGCCAGGCCCCATTGTGCCAGGCACTGCACCCTGAAGAGCCCACAGTCTAACGGGCCGGGTGGAGATTGGCAAGGGAAACCGAGTCACAGAGCGTGCTGCCCCTCAGCCACCCGTCAAGCGTGCAGGTGAACCTGACAGTAAGTAGAAGTGAATCGGAGGGCTCAGATTTCATTATCCAAGCTGGGACGAACACAGGAAAGAAACCACTAAAACTCCCCTCGTAGCGAAAAGTAACCTGTGGTGCGGCCATTCTTGCTGCTCTGTGAACAGCAGTACTTGGCTGTTACTCTAGAGAAGGAGTTGTGCTTGTTTAAAACGGTCTCTGAATTGAACGTGTCTCTTGAACGTTCTGGGCCTGGCTTGAATCAGCCAGCGCTGGCCTGTTCGATGGGGGATGGTTTGGTGCAGCGCCTTGGATGTACTGCCCCACGCTGTCGGTCGGGATAGTCGAGGCCTGTCTGTATCTTTACTAGCACCCTCCTGACGCTTCACAGGATGCTGCCAAGAGCTCTTGGGTTTCATTTCCTCACCTTTGCTTCGACTCGGTTTCACTTTCGCATTCTTGCAGGTGAGCCTGATGCTGTTGTGTTTGCGGGTTCATAATAATGTAGGGCCAACCTTGGGAGTTATTGAAAATAGATTTTTTTTTTTATCAGTTCCTGAAAATCCTTCTCTTCCTCTTGGCTTTGTAACCGCTCCTTTTATCTCTCCCAGTTCCCAGAATTCCCTTCTTTTCTGGTTCTTATCCCACCCCATCCCTGTTACTGGAGCCCCTTCGCTGATTGCAGCCAAAACTGCCTTAGACTCGCCGGTCACAGACGCTGGACTAAACTTTCCCTGTTAGACGCTGCTCAGTTCTGCCCCTGCTGTGCTGGTGGTGGTGCGTGCCAGGCGACCTCCCGCTGAGGCTGCTCATGTGGCTAACGCTCAGTCGGCCCTGTGGTAGGAGGGGGCAGTGCCATCGCTAGGTCCTTTCTGTACTGCAAAGCTGTCACCCGAGGGCTGGTCCACTCCTGTCGCTGCTGGGCAACAGCTGGAGTTTTAGCTGAAATCGGGGAGGGGAGAGCGGTTGGGGGAACATGCCTGTTCTCACCTGTAGCCTGGGCCACCTTGGAACGATCTATGCTTCCCCCCCCCCCCCCTCCTCCAGCTTTATTAGCGTCTCAGCAAGGATGGCACAAATGACAAATTGGAGCCGGCCTTGCTGCAAAGATCCCCTATTCTCTTCGGAACAAGAGGCCTGCTTCTAAAATCCCTTTTAGCCATTGTTCTCTCCAGGCGAGCAGCACAAACTCAATTCAGCCTTAGACTTTGAAAGTTCCTATTTCTCCCCCTCGTCACATTTTCTTTTATCTAAATCCTTGCCTATGAAAGCCTCTATCGACAGCTGCGCTGGCCTTATCTCGCAGAAGGGACCTTCGCTGAGGCTCTTGGAGGAGATAAGAAGGTCTTATCAGCCTCTGATGTCAGAGAAGGTGCCAAAGCGTTCTGTCATTGGAGCTTTAGACATACGGGTTGTTTTTTTTATTAAAGTCACAAAGACCTTGGGCTTATAAATAGTCTGATTTAGAGATAGGGCTTCAAAATTAGCAGGCCCTGGAAAAAGACTGTGGAATGGAGTTGTTAAAGGAGGGGAGTGCCCCAGCCAAACATTCAGGGTAGCTTTCCAGAGCAGTCAATATAGAACGGAGACCCTGCTTTTTAGCTGAGGATGTTGGGTTTGCCTCTGGCAGCCTGGGCCCAGGAGGAAGATCCAGGCTCTCTTGGGATCGGGAGGAGGACATTTAAAGACCCAGCCTGCCGTCTGCTTTCTGCTGCACCCGTCCTGAACGGAATCTGCTGACAGCTCCGCTCCACTCTCGCCGTTTCTTCCTGGCGCGACTCCTGGAGAGTGATGTGGAGGGAAACGCGAATTGTCTTGATTCCTGGGCCAGTTCTGGCACTGGAGCAGCCTTGCTGCACGGGGAGATACACTGTGAAATGCCCAGGTCAGGAGGGTGCTGTTGCCTGCTGCCTAGCCAGGGAGGGGAATGAAGGGGCACTTTAGGAGCTCCTCAGTCACGAGGTGTTTTACAGCGGGGAAGAGCCAGGCTACTGTTAGGGGAATCGGGACTGAGCTGTGCCATGCCGTGCTTTCATCCCCACTCATCCCATCAGTCTCTTCTTCCTTCCTTCCTTCCTTCCTCACGTGTTCTCCCTCATTTACTCCAAAGCAGCCTGGTCCTGGGTGGGAAGTGATCAAACCTCATGCTCCAGGGTCTTGGCTAATTGCTGCAGGGGTCAGGAAGGGACACATGCACACATAGCACTGCACAGGTAGCCAGGCAGAGGGAGGGGGCCTCTGCTTTCTGCTGAAGCGTCAGGTATTGTCCTCCGTCAGAGGCAGGAGAGCAGCAGCGATTGATCCTTGTTCCCACAGGGAATGGCTGCTCTCTAAGCTGTATCCGTGATGGAAGAGGATCATTCGGGGCCCAGCAGGAGCAGTTTGAGTCAAACAGGGAAAAGGGACCACTTCTGTGGTTATTCCAGAACAGCCACCTGCAGTAGCAGGAAGCCAGACGGTCTCCAAAACAGCTTATCCCCCCAGAAACCCTGCCGCTCCCAACGGGTGTGAGCCTGCACTTAGTGCCGCAAGCTGATTTCCCCCCCCTCGGCTGCTCTCACGGGGCCCCTTAGGCCTTGTCTTTATGGGGGATTTGCCCCTGTTACTGCCAGCTGCAGCATTCTGCTGCTGCGGCTCCCTCCGTGCAAACCCCTCGTGTGCACAGGGCTCTTTGCACCTGCTTGGAAGCAGCCCCAACGCAGATCCCAGCTTGTGGGAGCCGTGCTGGTGTGCACGAATGGCTGAAAGCGCTAGTGTAGACCGGGCCTTCGTCTTGCATTGGTCCTTCCCCGCCAGCCTGTCCCCTCCCCATGGTTGGGCTGCCGGTGCGGAGAGGGTTACAGACGAATAGGAACGAGAGGGTTAAAATCTCCAGGTCCCCCCCCGCCAGCCGCCCCCCCAGGTTGGGATGGGGAAGGAGCTGTTTGCTTTTGTCAGTAATGAAGAGTGACGTGACCTTTCCTAATGCGACTTGTCAGAGCGATTCCCGGTACGGGGGCGGGGATCTGCGCTGACAGCACCTGCTACCACAGCCTCTGCTCAGCATGTCCTCCTTCGCCAGGGGAAACCCCATTCCTCCGCATGGGTGGGGCTTGGGACTCTGACCAGGATGAGAAGAGCAGCCTTGTGGGCCCTCCCCCTGGAGAGTGCGGCAGAGGAGAATGGCAGTCCACTCCCAGTGAACCGTAGGTGCCTAAATCAGCTCAGACGGTGATGCTGCTCAGACGCTCCGTGGGCTTTAATTCTTGCCCTGCGGAACATCTAGGCAAGAGCAGACACCTGCCTCTCCGGGTGCAAGGTTAACACCCAAGACCGGGGAAGGTCCCTCTGTGAGGTCTAGGAGCAGCTATGCCAGAGCCTCCCTCGGCAGCTACCAAAGCAGGAGCAGGGTAATCCTGCCAGGATTGCTCCGCTTTGAATCCTGGGGTGGAACTGACCAGGGTCTGGCCATTTTCACGCTGCTGCTGCTGGCTAAACCTGTGAGTTCTGGAGCAGACCGTGTGCAGGCTGGGGGACCGGCACTGAAAGGAGTCCCACTGGCAGCGGTAAGGACTAGAACATTCAGTGATAGCTTAAATGGAGGGGTTTGGTCCCTTCCCTCACCAGGGAAGTTTCCCCTCTGTCAGTGGCCGGTAGCCAAGTGGCTGTTTCAAGCACTGAGAACACATTTCTGTACGTCCATGGCTCCCAATTCGCAACATGCACAAAACCCCTGCCCCGGCCGCAGGCTGAGGAAGGGGGTCTAAACCTGCAGATCTCCCGCTCACACCCCAGTTCCTCGGAGCGTGCTCAGCAGAGGGCGTCCGAACGCCGGGGGCAGGTTAGCAAAAGTGCTGAGTGTCCATCTTTCTTGTGGCGAAAGAGCCAGAGCAGCTTGAACTAAATCAGATCCTGCTGATTGGAATTAGTTCAAATGCAGATGGAGCTAACTCAGCTAATGGTAAGCGTTTGAACAGCCCAGTGTCCAATTCCTGTCAGCTGATTCAAGGGCTTTTCTGAAAAGCATTAACGAAATGCCATCGAGTGGACAGATGCCTATTGTGCGGTGGGGCCATCTCCGCCCTCTCACATACCGGGTGCATTATGTGGGCCTGGCTCGCAGCACAATTATTATGCAGAGCTCTACAAATCTGCAGGATCAGTGTCCTGCGGGGTGAGGACCCGCAGCCCTTTCAGCCCGCAGGGCACAAGCCGTGGGGGAAGGGAGAAGGTCCAGCCCTCCGTGTCTGTCTGTGCTGAGGAGCCTGAAGTGTGACCCTCGGATCTTCGGCACAGGGCCGCCATGGCTCGTCCTGCTCTTAGGGGCTGGCCTGGGTTGCGCTGGGTGCCCGTAATGGCCTTGCTGCTACTGATGACAAGGGGGCTGGTGTCTCATCCATTTCCCTCACATCAGGTGTGACAGCCCCCAAGCTTCTGCCAAGCTGCTGACACGGCCCCTCACGCCCACGGAGCTGGGGCCTGGCCCTGGTTTATGGCCCGGCCTGGCTTTCAAGGGCAGCGGGGAGAGACGGGCCTGCCCGCGTCGCCCTGGGGATTGGCGCTAGCCAGCAGGGCCGCCACGCTCTGGCGCCCTTTTGCTTCCAGCTTAACGGAGGGGCCAAGATGTGAGTGGGCCATGGAGACTGGTTTCCCCTTCATCCCTAGAGGAGCTTCCTCCAGGCTGGGGGCTGGCCTGAGTCCTGCTGTGCGGAGCCCATCCAGCCGTCAGGGCAGGGGGGGGGTGTGGGCACCACTGACCTTACTGCACGTTTGAACCAGTGGCCGAGAGGTGCACGAGTCTCTCTTATCCAGCATTGACTCCCGAGCCGCCAGCCCTCCGCTCCTCTGTGCCTTAGGGCACGTCCCGGCTTTACCCCGGTGTGGGTTGCTCCGAGGCTGAGGAAGGCAGGGCGACTGCAGGGAATGTGGGCTGGCTGACACCACCGGCTTGTGCTAACTCCCTCGGCCACGCAGGCGCGGCCCACGCTGCCTTCGGAGCCGTTCTCCCCCAGCGTCCTCAGGCAGCTCTCTGGTGCAGCGCGCCCAGGGTGGCGGTGTGTTCGGGCTCGGTCCCAG
The DNA here is from genome assembly GCA_003942145.1 of Platysternon megacephalum. Lineage (NCBI taxonomy): Eukaryota > Metazoa > Chordata > Testudines > Platysternidae > Platysternon > Platysternon megacephalum. Next base: position 3,552,271 of record QXTE01000013.1, on the reverse strand, counting down.
CAGCCTCCAGGGGCCACGCTGCCCTGCTCCATGGGCCCCTCGCTGGCTGACGCGTTGCTGTGGTGATGGCCTTTCCCCAGGCTCGAGTTCTAGCGGGGAGCTGCACTGAGGCAGGTCTGGCGGGGAGAAGGGCCAGCTGGTTCCTGGTCGCTGTAACCTGCTGCGGGGCTGAGTTCTCCCAGCCAACAGGCTGCACTGGAGAGGCATGAGGCTGGGCTGAGGCCGGTGCTGTCTAGTGGCAGGACCGTGTGTCCAGTCCTAATAAAGCCCAGGCTCTGCCCTAGGCCTGGGCTGAAACTGACCTTTGAAGTCACCGGAGTGCTGCGTTTCTTGGGCTTCCTGTGGGTCACCTGTTGCAATGCAGCCCCTGTCGCTGGTGTAACACATGGGGGTAGAGACACGGTTGGTTAGACTGGGCTGGTGATTAGCGGCGTGGGGTGATGTGTGTGCAGCAGCAGAGTTGTCTGGGCTCTGGACAGTGCTGTTCTTCCAGGCTCTAAGAATTAGCCCCTTCCGTTCAGTGGGGATCCAGAGAAGCTGCCCGTGGCATAACGCCCTCAAAACAGAGATTTGGGTGGGAGAAAATGAGGGGAGTTCAGCCCACAGTGGAAAGGCTCAAATGCCAATCCCAGTGGTTTGAGTCCGGAGGCCTATGTGCATTTGCTTGTCCACAGTGTGTGTCCAAGCCCAAGAAAGGGCCTGGGCCTCTGGCGTCACTTCCTGAATAATCAGCCTTAGCAGCTTGGCCTCTAGATTTCAGTCCTGCTTCAGGATGCACTGAGAGGGGCAAGGTCCATGGGGGGGGGGGAGGCGTCTGTCCTTGGTAAGCAAATCCCACAGTCAAACAGCGGGACAACGTGGGGTGCCACGTAAGCTCCAAACGTGCTGCTTCTAGGGAAGCGAAGGAGCCTGATCTCTCTGCTGCCAGAGGCTTCAATCCTCCTCCAGCAGACGCACCCCCCCCCCCCACTCCTGTGCTAGATACCCCAGGCCTGCTGTGAGCGTGGGGCTGGCGGGGGTTGGCTCCCCCAGCTGCGTTAGTATGCACAGGCAACTGTAGCAGAAAATCTAATTTGATAATTAGCATAGCTGCCAGGGCTGCTTTATGTCAAAAGCTGCGGCCTTTTTGCCTTAAAAAAGAGAGAGACGAGAGATAAATCCCTTTCATTTCAGCAGATGCAGTTAACTTGCCCCCTTAAGCCTGATTGCAGCAGTGCTCATCAATACTGCATTAAAGGGGATGTCGCGGATTGATGGCCCATCACAAACTGTGAGCCTGTGCCCAAACCAGGGCACCGGCCGGGAGAGGCCTCACCCCGGGGGCCGGGGTACGGTCGCCAGGTCAGAGGTTAAACCGTGGCACGGGCAGGGTGTGAGCCGCAGGAAGGATGGCCACGGCACTGGTCTGGGACCCAGGTGACCGGGGGGTGATTCCTGGCTCTGCTGCACACACGCTCTGTGAGACCTCTCTGTACCGTGGGGTAGTGACAGCTCACCGCGGGGGGAGAGGATAGCTCTTTGTGAGGGGCTGTGGTGCTGGGGCCCAAATCCGGGATCGCAGACGTCCTAGGGGAGAGGGAACGAGGAGATGAAAGGAGCCAAGGTGACGTCCTTAGCAGTGAGATCTATTGGATGGGCGCAGCTCCCGGAGAAGGGGGAGATGCCCCATCCCTTGGGACGCTCGCCATTCGGCTGAGCTGGAGAGTAGATGGCAGGGGGCTGATCTCGATGTGCCTTTCCAGGGAGCTGGTCTGGGGAACGTGGCCAATGCCGCCGGACTGGTGGAGGCCAGTGCCGCTTTGAGAAGCACTCAGGGAATAATCCGGACTGCGGGTGGGGGTTTCCCTTCGCCGATTTGCCTCCCCGTTAGAAGTGTGAGGTGCTGGGCAAGAGCTGCCACGTCCCAGCAGGAGGCGCCAGTGTGACTTCAAATAAACGGGAAACTGATCTGGCAAAGGAGGTTCAGGGTGGCAACCAGCATGGCCTGGGGAGGAGAGCTGCTGCTGCTCCTTTGCACAGAGAGCTGGCAAGGAGACGCATGAGCCTCAAGTGCTGCTGGGCTGGGAAGGGTTAAAGGCTGATGAGACAAAGACACTTAAGGACAGAGGAGCTGGTGGAGTCATTAGCACTTGGGGATGAGCATCTCGAGCTGGGAACCTCAGACGTTATTAAATGTGCCCATTAATATGGGGCGAAGCTTAGCTTAGCTGTCTAAAAAAATTGTCTCTGCTAAGAGCAGTGTGACACTGGGTGACTGGGGCAAAATTGTGATCTGAATTAATCGGTGGCTTTATTTAGTCTGGCATGTGGCTGCTTCGTCTTTCCAGGCCCTGCCACGCTGCTGCTCCAGCTGCGCCCGAGCTGCCCCCGTTGCTGTACAGCCAGGTTGCTTTGGCCCTGTGCGGTCTAGGGTGGGCACGTCGCCGGCTGTGGGGCGGATGGCAGTGCTAGCAGGCGGGTAGCACGCAGTGGAGTTCAGATGCTGCACTCCCAGCCTGGAGGGATTTAGCGGGAGACCTTGCAAGTTTCCAGGGGAGAGGCTGCTATTGCATCCTGGCTTGGAAAGTTCCTTAATCATTTGTTATGGTGCCTTTGAGTAGGGCCAAGGGATGCCCCTTCTGAGGTTTGCTCTCAGCCCTTCTGTGAGCAACAGTCAGGCAGCCCTGGTCACCTGGACTGGGAGCCTGCAGGGAGAATGCTGCTTGCTTGCTGCTAATTACAGAAGTAGCAATTAGCTGCTTCCTGTAGGTCCCAGGGAAGGACAGCAAGTGTCTCATCTCAGTCCCATGTGCTGCAGCAAACTGGGCGGTCAGCATTATCCGCACATGGGCCAGGACCCCATGGAGAGCAGGGATGCTTTGTTGGCAGCCTTTCCAGGAAAATCCCTGGGTGCTGCTCCAGCCAATACTGGTAGCTCCATGTTGCATGGTGGTCCGTCTGGACGTGATACCCTAACAGCGACACTGCTGCCAGTCAGATGAGACATAAAACCCAGGCTCTGACCCACACAGTCATTTTCGATCATGTGTCTGCTTCACCAGAGGCAGGGTATCAGTCCAGGTGTCCTGCCCAAATCTCCATCATTACATTTTTTGCCTCCCTAAATTCCCACCTGGCAGTTTCACTTGGAGACAGGATTCTTCCTCACTTCCTGATTTCAACTATGTGCAGCGCTGCCGAGAAACAGCTGCCATGTTCCACCCCAGAGGTGGCTGCATTCCACTGATGGGTGAAGTTATTTCTGCTTGTAAAGTGCTTTGGGATGCAAGGGCCAATATAAATGTAAAGCATCGTTATTACTTAAAAACTTTAGGGCTGCTTCACTTGTCCTTTTTTCACTTGTAGTAGCTCCTGCTCATGTTAATGTGACCTGGTTGTGACTATCCACTGCTTCCCATATGCCGATGTCCCCCTGAGGTGTGCACATCGCCGTCAGGCCGCCCCCTTGACCCGTTCTCCTAAAGGGACAGCGTCCAACAAGAACATTCTGCTCTGTCCAGGTTCTTCTCCTGCCCTCATCACTGCAGCATTCAAGCGCCTTCCAGTCGGGCATTAAATCATGTGACCAGCATCGGTCACGTGTGGTTCGTCCTTTCTCCTTCCCTCTCCCAAGGGGAAGTGGTGTGGGAGTTGCCGTGTGATTTCATGTTGGATGTGCGTTGGGCTCGGTGTCCGTATTAGCCCAGCCAGGCGGAAGAAGTGCCCCTTGGTCCAGTCTCAGGCCAGCTCCTGAGAAAGCTCTGGCTCCTGCCCAGACGCGCTCTACCCTTGTGGTGGGTGGCTGCATTCGGCCTGAGGAGCAGAGTTTTCCCTCTGGCTCTTGGCCTGAAGCTTTAGGTAGCTTTTAGGTGTCCTGAGCCCAACCTGTTGAGTGCCTCGAAGATCTGAGTCAAAGCCTTGACCTTCCCATTGTATTCCATGGGGTCACACTTTGTTACAAGGAGCATCGCAGATGGCTAGAACGGGAAGATGGCTTTTTCCTCTGCTTTTGTCCTCTGTTTTCTTTGTGCATCTGGCAGCATTTTTTGCCGTTTCTCCTGCGTTGCAGTGGGCCTGACCCCAGCGCCAGCCAGCTCCCCTCTGCCAACTTCGCCCCTCAGCCCTGGAGCATCAAGAGCCTGCCGCTGAGACATGGTCCCTAATCAGCAGGGAGTCTCCAAGGACAGCTGTGCTCGGGCCGCCTTTGTAAAGGTGCAAGCGCTGGGTGCGTGGGGAGGAAGGGAGCCAGCTCCCCGACCCCCACCGGCTCCCTTGGGTGAATTGTGGGGGAAGGACAAGGAGAGAATTGCAATCGGCTTTGCCAGGCCAGCAGAGGTGTGGGGATTAGCACAGCGCAGGGGGGCAGAGAGGACCCTTTGTGTGGGGGAGGAGGTGATATAATGCTTTTGCTAATCAGCCAGATGATGGCTACTGGGCGGCAGCCCTGAAGGCTCAGTGGAGACACGGCTAGGTGGGGTTTGCAGTTAGGGTTACCCGTCAGTCAGCGTGGGCCAGACCCAGGTAAGCTGGATGCCTACACTAAACCGGGCAGGGTCAGTGCCTTCCTCTTTACCCCGGCTCTGTGCATCCGTCCCTGCAGGCAACCCCACGCTCCCCCAGCCGAGTCACCCCCTGTGCTGTGTTGTGCAGGGTCGGATGGGCTCCTGCACCAGGAGCCTTCGCCGATGAGCTGCTGCAGGCCGGGAGTGCGCGTGGGCCATGATGGTACCTGGGCTGGGCCTGCGGCGCGTGCGCTCACGCTGGAGGCGCTGTGAATATTTCAAGGATGGGGAGATGGGCAGGTCTCCAGGAGGGAGGGGGGCTGAGCGTGGCCTGCCATGATCTCGGGCTAGGGTCCTTGCACAGTCCCACAGGGAGCGTTGCAGCTCAGACCCCTCTGCCTGCATTGAGTTCTCATGCTGGATGGCTAGGGCTGTTCTAATCCGCTTCACGCTCTCCCTTTGGTACCTGTCTGTTCTACCTCCCCTTAACCTCTGCTCACCTACACGCATGTACAACACTTACTGTTGGGGGTTTATCACGCTGCCCTGGGACAGCTCTCCCTTCTGGTTCCCACTGAAAAGGGTCAGCCTGTCGCAAATGTTAGGCGCTTTCCTTTACAGACAAAGCAGGATCCTTCCTGGGGCTCGGGCTTACTGGGATGCTCACGGCAGTTAGCAAGGAGCTATTACTTCAGTGCCTGCTTTGATCCAATCGTCCTCCCGGCTTTTACCAAACTTCAGAGGGTGGTGGTGCGGTTTGTGCGTGCGTGCGAGCGATCTGAAACCTCGCTCCTCGCAGGGCCGTGTAATGAACCCCCAGTCCCGGTGGAGATATGCGAACTAGCGAACAGTCAAGTGCATTCAGTCTCTGAATAAGAAGCACTTCATTCTCTTTTCAAACTGTATAATTTCTGCCTGATTGTAATGGCATATTTTAAAATTACCAGAAATCAAAGCCAGAAAATGGATACTGCTGCTTTTACTGTGAGCTGCATTAACAAGGGATACGTAATGTATGAAATAAAAACACTCCTTTTTTTTTTTTTTTTTTTTTTTAAGACAGTAATAGGAGAAAATTGGTTTTGAAACTGAATAAAAGTCCCTTTCAGAGGAAATCATTTCTTTCAGGGTACCTTTGCTGAAAGGAAAATAGAGAATAATGAAAGGTGGTTACATGATTGTCTTTCATTTAAAGAGAGGCTAGGACAGATGGAATCTCAGCAAAATACAAGATTGGAATAATTGCGTGGTAACAAGGCGCTTGTTGTGAAATTAGTATCTTAAGAAAGTCGTGAAAAGGCTTTTACTCATGAATACTTCATTATTAGTAGAAAACAGCCCAATTTGGGTTCTCCAGACACCTGTTCAGCATGAAATAACTTCTTCCCATCCCCCCGCCCCAACCTGTCTCTGAAAAGAGTATCGTGTTTGCTGAACTTTTCAGCCCAAACAGTTCGGGGGGAAGGAGACAGCTGAGATTGGCTCTGGAGTCTTGGAGGGTTGTTCTCAAAGGCAGATCGATGCCGGCTCTGAAATACTGGCTCACTCTAACCAACCTGCTGGGCTTTGTGCAGCGCCTGCGGGATGGGCTTTCCCTCCGGGCCCCGGGGCTGGCGTTGGGGTGAACCTGGAGCACTGGATTATGCATAAATAGCAACAGAGGGAAGTCGCTGCTGCTGGACTCCTCATCCATCATCGCTGGAAGGCCCCTCCCTGCGGGTCGCCTTTCACTGTAGGGAGCGATCCCGTTTATTGCCCCCTCCTTTGTGCAGACGTCTCACTTTTGGGACTGCAGGCTCGCGAGGGCAGTTAGGTGCAGGGAGAGCCCCGGGCCGACTACCCCGGGGATGCGTGGGGAGTCGGCACAGAGGAACATCCCCCCCAAGGCGATGTTACCCAATGCTGATCAAAGCCTGCCGTGGGACCTTCGGATTGTCCCGTGGCTGGTTATGGTGCCGTGCTAGGAGCCCTTCCCAAGCCAGCGTTAGCGAGGCCGGGGAGCACAGGGGAGGTGTTATGCCTGTTGTCTGCAGCAGCGTGGGGAGGTCTGGGGGGCTCCGGAGGGTCACGCAGGAAGTGGAAGCTGTAAGTAGCCTGCGCCGTGCTTAGAGCAGGGAGGGGGCTTCTGTCCCGTGAGCTGCATCTGGGCTGGCAACCTGGCTGGGGTTAGGGCTTGATCCTGTTTTTCTGTGGTCTCTGGTAGGGTCAGTAGCAATCCCCCCCCGCTCCAATCTGCCTCCATCCTGCTGCTGCTGAAGAAGGGCAGTGTCTCTTCCCACCTGGGGAGGTAGCGGGTTGAAAGAAGGCTGGGAACGTGGGATTTTTGGCAGCCGGTTTCCTTGCATGCCGGTTTTGTGGCCTTAGCTCCCAGTCCTCTCTGGCACTTCCAGGAGGCACCAAGCTTGGTTGTGATGAGCTGTACGGGCTTCAGTCTAAGGCGCCCTGTTCGGCCTTGCTAAGGACAGGCTGACCAAGCAGCTGGCAGAACAATGCTGTCCTCTGCACAAGTGGGACCCTAGGGCAGCAGTGCTGAGCATCCCTTCCCAGCCTGTGGGACTAGCCAACCAGCGCCTCGGCCTGGGCAGTCTGTGACTGTCCCTGAGGGAAGCCAGAGCGGGCTGGATTCGCTGGGTGTAGGCCAGAGCACGGCTGCACGTGAAGGTTTTGCATCAGGGACATCGGTAACAGGTGGCGGTTTCCCTTCCCCATGTCGCTGCCTGGCTCCAGAGGTGGGGCCAGTTCTGAAGCACGAATCTGCAGGCACGTGTCCCCGAGAACCAGTTCCCACTTTATCATCAGCCCTGTCTGCATCTGCCCTTTGCTCAGAGGGGGCAGGAAGTTACACAGGCTACTCTGCAGCCTGCCTTCCCACAGGGGAAGAGAGCTCCTGGGAGGAGTAGGGGGAGGCAGGGAGCGAGCAATCCATGTGTGTCCAAGATCATTCGTCAGTTCAGAGACGAAAGCAAGCGATTTCCAAGAACGTCTGTCCATTGTGCTCAGGAAAAAGATATTTCTATAATTGCTCCGACACAACCATTAACCAGTGCACTGCAGTCAAAGCAGATTGAGCGGATTTTCCGGCTTCAGTCGCCGTGAGGGGGAAAGTGTCTACATGGGGGGCGGGGAGTGGGAGGAGGGAAATCCTTGGTGCAGCAGGAACTGCGTGGACAGAGGTGATCTGCAGGTCTGGTCCCAGCAGAGGAAGGTCTGCCCCTTGTATCCAGCTGGACGGGTGCTTCCCTCCACAGGAGGCTGGTTGGGGCTTGCCTAGCTGGCCTGGGAGCCCCCTCAGAGCAGGCAGCTCCAGCAGTGACCTGGGAGACATCGATGTACAATAGCAGGTATTTAGGAGCCATTTCCTGGGTCAGCCGGCTCCCTGTTCAGCCAGGGCACGCTCCATGTTGAGTCTGTGCTCGGCTCGTGAGCAGACGCCCCCGGAATAAAACGGGCAGGTTGGAAAAGCCCCCGGGGGCAGTTCAGGGGTGTTGTTAGTTATTACTCAGGAGTGAGTTCGGTGAGCGCAGCCTGCTCTGGGGGTCCTTCGAGAATCTCCAGGCAAGCGTCCCTGCACGCTGCCTTCCCAGATAGGTCTCTGCTCCGGCCCCACTGGGGGAATGGGGAATTGAGTCTCTCTGGGCCATTCATTCCTGGCCATCTCCACTGATGCCACCCGCCAAAGGGCCAGCTGTGGTGATGGGCCAAGGCACGTCCGTAGCCGTCTGCTGGGAAATGAACCCTGCAGCTCATTTCGCGTTGGCCTTTGAGCAGCCACCAAAGGGCGATGCGTTTCTGGCACTGCCCGTCCAGGCTGCCCGAGGAGCAGTGTCCCACCGTTTAAAGGCTCCAATCCCCTGAGCCTTGCGCTGTCTCCTCGAGAGAAGTGCATTCACGTAAGCAGGTGCACCATCGCTGGCATGTCCGGCCTGCAGGCCAGTCGTGTATGGCATGATGTGCGTGCAGCCAGGTCACGGTACCAGAGCCATGGCCTGCGGTGGTGCTGTCATGACAGGACGCTGGCCTGACTGTTCTGTGATGTGGCAGGACACAGGGCCGGGCCCGCTAAATCGGACAGCCTGTAATTATGCAGGCTATGTGTATGGACAAGCGTGGCTAGCAGGACGTGTGCAATACAAATCACATGTGTGTGGCATGTATGTAACTCCCGTGTGTTCGGTCTGTTTGTTCCTCACGCTGCAGCAGAATCCAAGAGCTGAAGACGATATAATGGGAACAAATACTGTGAAAATGAGAGCAACCTGCCGATCTGCCCTCATTTGCTCCTGCCTGTTCTGTTAGGTAGCGGAGACCTGCCAGGTTGTCAGGCATTTCTTTCCCCTGGCTCTCAGGCAACTCAGTGGGTCAGGCTGTGCCTGGAATACTTTACTGAGCTTCACTCTGACTGCGGCTAACTTCATTCCCGGCAGCTGAATGCAATCATGGATCCAGGCTGCGAAGAGAAATCAGCTCTTTGGCTGCTACGTCCTGCGCTGGGGGAGAGTTGAGAAGCTTGTGATAGCGTTGCGTCTGAATGAGCGCTGCCCTCTGTGTCACGTCAAACCCCAGCCCGGATGACTCTGCTTCTTAAACAAAAGGCATTTTTGCAGCCGAGGAAAGTCCTAGTGTGACTCTGCTGCCCTGCTCCCCACAGGCACACCCACGCACATGGATCTCACAGCTCCCGCGCACACCCTCATGTATGGGTGTGTCTGTGCTAAGTTCTCAAAACTGCCAGTTTAATTTGGGGTGTTTCCATTTTTGGGTGCCCAGCTTCAGAAACGTGGGCCCTGATTTTCCACGTCTGCTAGTGAGACCTGGGAATCCAGGACCTGAGCTTGGAACCTGGCCCACTGTCTGTGGCTTGCGTTGCAGGGAACCAACACCCCAGATGTTCAGAAATTGCAGATCATGGAGCAGATTTCCCCTAGTGGCACCGGGGGAGCCCTCCATCTGCAGGTCCCATGTATGTGCTGTGCCTGGGAGCAGAGTGGGTTTGTACTCCATGCTTGTCCAGCTGGCAGGTCTCCCGGAGCAGTGCTCGGGTCTGAGCACCGACTGGGTAGAAGGTTCTGTGCAGGATCGATCCTGGAGTCCTTTGCGTGCTCTGAGCCGTACGGAAAAGGAGGACGGAGGAACTTGCCATAAAACGAGCTTGGGCAAAGCTTTGAGAACGCAGTGAAGAGNGGGGGGGGGGGGGGGGGGGGGGGGGGGGGGGGGAAGAGGAGGGATGAGATGGGAATTCCCTCTCTGATATTGGTCATTAACAAATCTGTAGCGCTCAGTGCCTAGGAAAAGGAACTCGACTGGACGGACAGACGTGATGTGGGCGGAGGATTAACTTTATTGCAGAGCCCTGGGTGGATTTGGGGGGGCAGTTGGTTATGTGGGTGTCTATCTCAGATCTTTCTCGAGGGCCTGCCCCCGGGGTTCGAGTCCCGCGCTCGAATGGCCGGGAGCGGCTGAGGTCTGTGGGACGGGGTTCCCTCGCTTGCTAAGTGCCCGTTGCAGGAGGCCCAGGCTAGGATCTGTGGACGCCTCTCGTCTTTGTCTCAGGCACCCTCCTCCTCGGCTGCCGTCCGTTCTGGAGGCCCGGGGGGGAGGTAGCGGGAAGTCACGGACAGTGGCAGCATTCTTACCCGTTCTGATCTAGCTAACGGCGTGTCGTTCTCCTTCGTCTCAGCTCGGCTCGCACATCCTGCCGGTATGTGACGAAGTGACCAAGCCCTCATGGGCCTTCCCCTCCCCCTGTGTGATTATTGGCTGCTTTGGAAATAATGAAACGGGGACTTGTTCTTCTTCCGTGTCCATCCCTGCGGTTCCCCAGCGTTAGAACTATCCGGAGCGAGTTACAAGCCATTTTGTGTCTGTCGGCAAAGCCTGCTGGGGGGGCGGAGTCGTGAGCTCCCCGGAGTCGTGTGTGCAGGAGTTTCCGGTGCCACATCCATGAGCCTGCAGGGAGGGTCTCTGGCAGCAGCCCTGGCATGAAACACCATTGCTCAGGTGAGCATCGGTGCCTGGGCCAGGGAAACCCACCACAGGCTGGTCCGTGAGAGGCTTCCCCTAACATGCGCAGACCAAGGATTGCTGGGGCTGGGGGAGAGAATTCTCTAGCAGCTTCATCAGGAGACAGCGATTGGGGTCTCCTGGGTTCTGGTCCCAACACAGACTTGCTGTGTGTCCACTTCCCCCTCTCTGCACCCCACATTCCTCCTCTGTAAACCGCACCCCACTGCACTCGCCTTCCCCCCCCCCCGGGGCACTGGGTAGGGTTGCCAACTTTGATTGCAGAAAACTGAACACCCTTTCCCTGCCCCTTCTCCGAGACCCTGCCCCCGCTCACTCGCTCATTTTCACCAGGCTGGGGCAGGGGATTGGGGTGCAGAAGGGTGTGAGGGCTCCAGCTGGGGGTGCAGGCTCCAGGGTGGGGCCAGAAATAAGGGGTTCAGGGTACAGGAGAGGGCTCGGGCAAGGGGTGAGGGCTCCGGCTGGGAGTGCAGGCTCTGGAGTGGGCCTGGGGATGAGGGGTTTGAGGTGCAGGCGGGGGCTCAGGGTTGGGGCAGGGGGGTTGGAGTGCGGGAGGGGGCTTATGGCTGGGTCAGGGGGTTGGGGTGCAGGAGGGGGGTGAGGGGTGCAGGCTCTAGGCGGTGCTTACCTCAGGCGGCTCCTGGAAGTGGCCAGCATGTCTGGGAGCTGCGCAAAGTCAGGGCACGCAGGGAACCTGCCTTAGCCCCGCTGCGCCTCTGACCGGACTTTTAACAGCCTGGTCCGTGGTGCTGACCGGCGCCACCAGGGTCCCTTTCCGACGGGGCGTTCCGGTCGAACACCCGTCACCTGGCAACCCCCGCACTGAGGAGGGTCAGCTACTGCTTGTGCAGCCCTGTGGCTTGTGTGGGTGGGAGGCGCTAGAGACCAGCGGGGGGGGGGGGGGGGGGTGGGGGGGGGGGGGGGGGGGGGGGGGGGGGGGGGGGGGGGGGGGGGGGGGGAGGATTGTTGTTAATTTTACTTTATTACAAGTTCCCCCGCAGGTGCGTCAGGGTGTAGATGGTATTTGTCTGTCCAGCAGCTGCGTGCTTTGGATGCTGTCTGGATGGGGCTGACCTGCAGGGAGAGCCGGGGCAGGTCCTGGTTCTGGATGCTTGCTCTGTGTAAAGAGGAAATACCCAGGGTGAGAGTGAAACTGGGAAAGCAGAAAGCACGCACTCCCTGGCTCTCTTGAAAAAGATATTGCATGGGGGTGCGGGGGGATTTGCACACGCATCACTGCCCCCTGTTGGAGGCGAAAGTGGCGATCTTCTCCGGGGTTATGTGTAAGTGCACAATATACAAAATAACCCAATGCGTGTAAAGCCAGTTGAGTCCTCTTCCCTGTAGCCCTGCCCGTCCCGTTGCCCTGACAAGTGGTGCTCCCTGCCCGCCGAGGTCTGGGTTGGGGCGGGTAAGAACGGTCCCCTCTGCCTGGAATAGCTGAGATAGGGCAGACTTTCCGTGACAAAGCGTTGGGCCATGTGATGTATCGGCTGTGACATCCAGCCGTCAGTAACTTTCAACCCGCGAGAGCAATGGGTCAGAACTTCTGGCTCTGAAGGACAGAGACTGCAGCCTGCTTTTCTTATGCTTCGAGTCAACCTCTGCTTACCCCGTCTGTGAAGGAAAGCTCAGTCCCGGAGTCACTCGAGGCAGTGAGAGTACATCAGGAGGAATTAGTTATAATTTATGCCTTCCATCTAGGCTCCTGAAGGGGATATACAATTACTGTAGCTCCAAATGTGCAAATCGTTGTTGGGGATGACTTTGGCCTGACCCCTCTGACTCTAGTCAACTAGATTTCGAGGCCAGCCTGAGCTCTGGTGGCAGACGCTGGGACTCGAGTGGTTTTTAATAGGGGCTTTTCCCAATATCCACTTGAAATGGAGGGTTTGATCTAGGCTGGGATCTTAATGGGCAGCTTGCAGGGGAAGTAATCGAATGCTTTATGATGTACTGCGAGGAGATGGTGTCCATCATTCCAGCGAACAATCAAGCGGCCTGTCTCCCGCTGTCTGACACTGGCATCGGCACGTTGCAGGGGCGGCAGCGGGCTGTTCTGGGTATGCAGGCTGCATCCTCAGAGGCAGAATAGGAATGAAACCCTCTTCTCTTTGGGATCCCTCCTCGGGACCTGCTTTGGCCAGGCTACCTGGGAGAAACTGGCTCGCTAATCATGGTTAGATTGAGGGGCAGGTGAGAGCGGCTCATTGATTTATATGTAAGAATCTTTGTATGTGTCGCTCCCCTCCCTTCGCCCTTTATGTGGGATAGCAAGTTCTTTGGGACAGGAGCTCTCGCCGCCTTTCTGGGTGGAGAGCATGGTCATAACAGCTAGATGCTGATAACTTCACTGCCATGTGTGACCCTGGCTCCTGGAGATAGCCGTGCTGAATCAGCTCAGGAGGCTGGATAATTAATGGGCAGGACATCTTCGAGGCATTAGCGAGCGGTCTGGGGCGCGCACACGTTGCCCTTTGCCCCCTCTGTGTGATGTCAGCGTGTCTCACAGCAGACGGGGGGCGTCCCTCGCTGATGGGGTTTGGGCTGCTTGCCTGGAGTCTGTCCTAAGGCAGCCCGCTGTTAAAGGAACTCCGAACACACAGCCCTGCCTCCGCCAGCCCCAGGCCTCGGGTGTCACCGCAAAGGAGGCGCGTGCTAACATCTAGGGAGTTTGCTCGGAATAACTACCAGGCTGTAAAAACCTAGCGAGGTAGCTTTTACCTCCATGTAGCTAGCCAAGGTCAACACAATGCCCCCCCCTCCCCCCGCGCTCACCTAGCTACATAAAAACTGCAGAGCGTTGTCTCCACTAGGGCTTTGGCTGCAGATCGTTACCTCGCGCTAGATATCTCGAAGTAAAATCACACCTGGTTTGCAGTGAAGCCAGCCTAGGAGCCCAGGATCTTGGTGACCTGCAGAGCCTTCTGGAGCTGCCGTTGCAAACGCCCCGCTGTAGGCTGGTCTTACACTGCACAAGCGTGAAAGTCACGTGGCCGTGTCTTGTGCTGCCCTGCTGAGGGGATGTCACCTGCGGGGTTGGAGTGGAAACAGTTGGAACGAAGCAAACATTTTTGGGGGGTAAAGAGGATTTTGGAGCGACGGGGGGGTATGATTTTTTATTTTTTTTTCAGTCTTAAACTACACATTGTTCAGGTTTTGATTTTCTGTTGGAGAAAACATAGAGTGGGATGAAATTTCCGTGGTGTGTAAGATAGGTCGTCTCCCATCCAGCGTTAACAGGAAATGTTTAAACCAGTTGTGGTCACTGGGCTCATAGGCGCCAACTTCTCCTGGTGCTGGTGGGTGCTTGACCCCCGCCGCCACCCCCGGCCCTGACTACACCCCTGCCCCGCCCCAACTCCACCCCCTCCCTACCCCTATTGGACTCCTTCCCCAAATCCCTGCACTGGCCCCGCCTCCTCCCCTGAGCGTGTCGCGTTCCCTCTCCTCCCCCTCTCTCCCACAGCTTGTTACGCTGTGAAACAGCTGTTTTGCGGTGGCAAACGCTGGGAGGAGAAGCAGGGATGCGGCATGCTCAGGGGAGAAGGTGAGCTGGGGTGGGGTGGGGAGCTTGGCTGTACCCACCAATTTTTTTAGCCCCAGAGCACCCACGGAGTCGGCACCTATGACTGGGCTCATGACAAACATTGCTTTTAATGCACGTCAACCCAGCGTTACCTGCTCATCACACGCTCTCTAACTCACAGGCCGGCTTTCCCAGCCACATGCAGTGTTTGTGAGCGAGAGAGAGGCTGTGTGACGCTCAGCTGCCCTGGCCGATCCCGTTTGCTTATTGACGCCTTCCCTTTCTGTCTGTTTGCAGCGTGAGGGTCTCCAGTCGTGACTCCAGCAGCGCTCTCCAACGCTTGGACCATGTTGGCCTGTCTCCAGAGAACCCAGAACCCGCCAGCCCAGCACCTCGCATGTCCAAACAAGACCCTGGAGCCGCGGAAGTGTAAGTGCCCATCGGGACTTTGCCAGGGAGACGACATATGCTGTGCACTGAGAGGGGGCTTCTTGCACTGATCTCTCCAGTTCATTTCCTGGCATCACGTTATTCATTGACCTTCAAACCTCCCTTGGCTCTGTCAGGCTTTGTGCTTGGTTGTCCCTTGAGCTGTCTTTTCCAAGCGCCCTGTCCCATGGAGCGGGTTAGCCGTGAGGCTCCTCTCTGTCCTGTGCCTCTCCTGCTATGGGAGACGGAAGGCAGCCCGTGTCCAGTTCCCTTCCTCCCGGATAGGAAGCATTTGCCTACTTGCTGCTTTGATGCTTCTTGTCTCATTGAAAAAGACATTTCTTTAACTGATAATTAAAAAGAACAGGAAAATCAGGAGAGGGGAGGGGGAAAAGGAAGGAGACGCGATAAGCGAATTAAATTGAGTCGCTTTGGCTGATAAGTCGAACTTCAGAAAATTTTGCAGCAATGTCTCCAAAGCGCTGTGGCAAACACCTGCTCTGAAGCCTCCTTAAAATATCTCTAACCCACCCTTCCCCCTCCCTCTCCTATAATGACTTTTCCCAGTTTTGCTGTAGCTCTGCTGTTCCTGACGAGCTGGCCTTTCAGATAAGTTGTAAACTAGTTACATTAAAATGAGTTCCAAAAGGTCACTCCAGTAAAGCACCTGTCTCGAGCAGCCTTTGTCTCTCAATCCAAACCATGATTAAATGTATATTTAATGAGCCTGCTTTAGGCAGGCGGGTTTGACCTCTCCGGCTGGGAAAGACACATTAAGATTCTCAAGTGATGAATGTGTGTTTTAAAGAGGGGAGTGGATATTTTTCTACTGGTCTCGGTTGGATTTGTAAGCGTTCCGGGCTGAAGACAAATCAACTACTAAAGCTCCGCTTTTTAGCGTGTGACAGGCCCAAGGTATTTGGTTAATGATCTATAGTTTCCTGGAGACGTATTTTCCCCCACCTGTGCACCCCAGCACAATCAAACCAATCCGCTGAGTTTGCCTTTTTAAGTAGAGGTGGGTAGGGTCTGAAGTGATCAGATGTTTTTTCTAAAAGATACAGTCAAGTTCAACCACAGCTATTGGACGTGAAGCAGGAATTAGTTATGGGGAACGCCCATGTTAAGGCTAGATGATACAGTGGGCCCATGTGGCCTTCAAAATCTACAAACTTGTTTGTATTTCTGAAGGCACCTTTCCTTTCAGTTCACGTTGGTCGCTGAGGGCAGGTCTTCACTACCTGCCGGATTGGCGGGTAGAGCTCGATCTATCGGGGATCGATTTATCGCGTCTCGTCTAGACGCGGATAAATCGATCCCCGAACGCGCTCCCCGTCGACTCCGGAACTCCAGCTCGCAAGAGGCGGAAGCGGAGTCGACGGGGGAGCGGCAGCGGTCGACTCGCCGCCGTCCTCACGGCCTCACAGCTATTCACGTAGCTGAAGTTGCGTATCTTAGGTCGACCCCCCTCCTAGTGTAGACCAGGGCTGAGTTCCTCTTGTGCCCCAGGGGAAGAATCCTCCCAGTGTTTCCAATAGACTCAGTGGAGAAGGACGCCAGGGGCTCTCCCCACTGAGCGTTCAGCTGCTCCCTGTGCCAGAGCGGGAAGGTTGCCGCTCCCTCTCCTCTCTCGCAGGGCTCTGTCTTGCAGCCCACTGCTGGCTCAGCGTGCGGAGCGAACCGAGCGTGTGTCTGTGCATGTAGACGCTTGCTCGGAGCTTACAGCGTCGCTCAGGTCTTTTTCTTATTAGCGTCCGGAAAGCAATTGAGTGTTGCTGTTGTAAAACGATTGCTATTCGGTCACGCCTGGATACCGAGCTATGTTTCTTCTGAGCCAGGCTCAGGGAACGCGCGCGCAGGGCTTCAGAGGTTCCCTTCCCCGACGGCCGTGGGAATCGGGGCTGGGGGCGGGCCGGGGGGGTGAGGTTGGCTTGTCATTCTCCAATATTGGCAACAGGCGTGTCTGCAAGCTGTCGTTTGCGAGGGATTCTGAACCATAGAGGCTGATCCTGAGGAACACCCACCAGCCTGCCTAGTGCTGCGCTCAGTAAAAGGAGGAGGAAAGTTTTTGGAAAGACCATCACCTTCCTCCTCCTCCTCCCATTCGGGACAGAGGGGGCGCAAGGAATCCCGAGCCCCTTCAATGGATCAATTAGTGCACAATCTACTTTGGGTACTGGCAGGTTCACAAGCAAGGGCTGGGTTCTTCCTGTGTTCTGCCTTGTGGATGTTCAGGCTCGGGGAGGAGTCCTTGTCTGAAATGTGTCTACATTACCAAGGAGCTTTGGAAGTGGGGGAGTTAATAGGCCTTTGTGCACCCGGTCCCGTGTGAGATGTTACCGCGTGTCGTGGAATGAGTGATGTCCCGTGGTGGGGTGACCCACGGGTCTGAAACCATGCTGCCCTGCTGTTAGTGCGCTGAGTGGCAAGTGGAATAACAGAGCGAGCGAAGCGTTCGTGTCAGAGAGAGAGCGGGATCAGGTGAATAGGTGCAGTGGCTGGCTGCCCAACTTCCAATCCACGCCACAGCTGAATGGGACCTTCCCTGGCTCCCAGGGCTGGGATTGGGCCTGATTCCCTATGAGCCGAAGCCTCACATGAACATGTGCAGAGCAGGTGTGAGAAGACCCTGGAGTGATGGCGCCAAGGGGTCCTGCCCTCCTCCCTGTAGACCAGACTGGAGAGAGTGGCGTGCAGCCTCCATGCACATCCAGTCCTTGGCCCCGCTGCCGAGGCGGCCACTCGGGGCCAGTGCCTCTGGCACTTGAAGGTCTATACAGCAACGAGTTTGCATGCAGCCGATCCTGGCTGATTTTGCTCGAAGGCAACCAACTGGATTTTGCGAATTCGATGAGGGAGGGACCATTTTGTGCGTCTTTTGACAGCATGGTTTTGTTTTTAATTCTTGATGGCATTTCTTACCGGGCTGAGAACCGTCGGTGTGATGCCCAGTGTGAGCAGAGGAGCCGCAGCGGCTTACGGTGCCGTCCCCAGATGCGAGTATCCCAGCCCTCTCCGGGCGCTAGGGCTAGCTTGTGCTGCTGAGTCACTGGGCTGCATGCGGGTGCAGCTCTGGCCTCTCCGGGGGAAATCTGGGAGGCGTTGGGGGCCGCATGCTCTGCTGGCCGATGCCGGGGAGCAAGGCCCCTGTGTGGTGGCTGGTGCCCCAGGGTGCTCGGAGGGAGCAGGCAGTGCAGGGACAGCGTTTGTGCCTGATAACTGCATGGGGGGGGAGGCTCTTCACACCCTCCCCTATCCTGGGCCAGCCATGCCAGGCACACCTGTTTGTCTCTTTGCTTGTAGCATTTTTTTGTGGGAGAGGCCTTGCTTGTCCCTTTCTCTCACTGCCACTGTCTTTATTCAGCCGGGTTCTCCTCCTCCTGCCCCCTAGTGCCCCCCCCCTCCCAGTCCGAGGGGCGGGTAAGAAGTGATCCACGGGCCACTGATTCGCTTTATGCCACTTTGGAGCTACTCTGTCCTCTCTCGGCAACAGTCTCCTGCTAGCCCACTGCCCCACAATGCACTCGCTGCCTCCGCCCGCACGCCAGCCAGCCAGGTCACCTTAATCAAAGTTTAGCTGACCGTATGTTTCCGCTCGTTATGGGAAAATGCAGCACGCCTCTTTTTCTCTCGGCCGCCTGCTATTTTAGATTAAATTGCAGGTGACATCCAGGGCCAGGCATCTGTTTTTGAATATAATTTTCCCCTCCTTATTTATTACACCTGTGGCAAACGGGGAGGGGAAGCTGCCATCAGCCCTGCGAAGCAGAATGAAAGGCGAGCCCAGGCCCCGTGCAGCATGGGGGCAGATGAGCCTCCTGCTAAACGCCTGCTTAGGTAATGGAAAAAGAGAGCATTCTCTTCCAACGAGCCACAATTTAGAAGTGCCTCTGATTGCTTAATTTGCTCCTGAGTATCTCAGTAATTATCTCTATGGGTCTTATTTCTGTCCTCTGGCACTGTTTCTGTCGATATTAAATGAGTCTGGCGCTCGGCACGGTGGCCGCCTGGCCTGGCACCACTGTGAAATCCTATTATCCTGCCTGCGCCTCTGATTAATTTTTGTATTAATTTCACGTAAAAGGTGAGCTGACTAATGTCCCCGCCTGCGCCGGGAGCTGCGTTTGTCGCTGACGGTTCTGGACCCGGTGCCCTGGCCTCCCAGGTGTGGCCCCACCCTAGGTTTTCCCTTCCCCCCTCTCTTGCTGGTTAATTGCTTCTTCTCCCTTGGCATCTGGAAAGCGACCTGGGCACACGGGCTCCGTGAGTTGCTTAGTTGGTATGGGAGGGCGGTGGGGGGCCTCGGTGGGGGCCCCACTGCTGGGGCTGCTCTGAAATGCGGTACCTCAGCAGTGCTGCCGTGTGCAGAGGTGAGCCCGTCGGCCCTGAACCAGCGCAATGGCTTCGACTGCCCCTCGGCCTGTGGCGGGGGCTGGGGAGGAAGGGGTGGCGGAGGGCTCAGAGCTGTGTGCTACTGGTGACGTTGGGTGTAAATCTGCCCAGACCTCATGCAGGGTCTTACTGGAGCGGGTGGTTCCGAGTGTTGGGATAAGGGTTGGGCTGAGGGGAAGCCGGAGAGGCTGGGGAACAGAGCAGGGCTTCTCCAGTCAGAGGCTTCCTTTCCTACAGAGGAGAGAAGAGTGTCTTCTCCAGACCCACGCCACATCTGCTGCGAGATCCTTCATGGAACTTGGGCCTTTGCCCTGCTTCTCCTCTGAATCTCCAAGAGCCGGCAATGCCTTCTCCTCCACCTCTCCGGGAGAGAGCCGGAGCTGGATGAGGGGCCCCAGCACGTGCCAGGAGCAGGGCAGGGCCTGTAGCGGGGAAGGCTGCTGGCTGGGCTCTATTTTGCCATCCCGAGTCCTGACTGGACAGTTTCAGACTCACCACTGCACCAAGGCTGCTACCGGGAGGCCAAACCATCTTTCTCAATCTTGGAAAAACCACCCAGAGATTCTGGAGAAACAAACAGTCCAGCCAGTTCTGAAACCTCTTGTACCACCACTACCCAGACACGTTGGAGGTTACCAGGGCACCTGGGCCACATTTCCCTAGACACCCTTTGTTCCCACACCCAAGGTAGCCAGAGCAACACGAAGCTAGAGTTACCCGTGAATCTGCTTCATGGAAGCCTTCCAAAATGCCCACCTGCTATTTCTGTTGTTTGTGTTACAGTAGCACCTACTGGCCCTGACCAATATCTGGGCCACACTGCGCTAGGTGCTGTACAAACACGTGGTGAGAGGCAGTCCCTGCCCCCAAGAGCCAGCAGTCTGCAGAAAGAGGGCACGCTCAACAAAGGTCACCCAGCAGAGCCAGGAATAGAGCCCAAGTCTCTTGAATCCTAGTCCAGAGTCCTGTCCACTAGGCCACATTGCCTCTTTTTACACAGCTCTATCGTCTGCTCCTTAGAATCCCCCAGCCTAGGGGCTTCAAGTCCTGGTGCCACAGGTCTAAAGTCTTTGTTCCACCAGGAATCACAAACTTCACTGAGCTGTAAATAAGGCTCTCGTCTGTGGCTGGCGTTTCTCCCTTTCTGAAGATGAGAAGAGCGTTCCACTCACCCACGTTCGTTTCGTTGTCCCCCCAGGATGCTATCAAATTTGTTGGCGAACAGCTCCAGTGAGCCTCCCCCTGCAGAGACCCATGCCCGGCGGGTCGTTCTAGGCCTCGTGTCTTCCCGAGGCAGGAAGATGTTGCTGTTTGCAGCTTAACTCTGACAAATATCCCCTGCCCTCCACGTGCTGTCCCTGTGCTGACTTGGAGAATTTGAATGGCCCCTCACGACAATCAGCTCTTCTAAGGAGTGCCTTGGCTGTACGGACCAGCCCCACGTTCCAGCCCTGTGCTCCTGGAAACGTTTGGGCACGTGGCTCTGAGAGAGGGGATGGCAAGGTACCCTTGAGGGGACAGCACAGCCCATCTCGGCTGTGTGAAGAGATGCTTTTCATTACAGCTTCTGCAGTGCTGGGCTCCCCAGCAAGGCTGTCATGCATGCCCCAGAGCACTGTGGGACATCCTGCAGCCGTGTGGGGTTTCGCCCGTGATGCAGCTGCTGCAGGCATCGGTCTCCAGCTAGACTTTAAACCAATAATAGCTCTTAAAGCCAGCGCGTCCCGGCCTCCCTCTGTACCCACAGGGCCACTTATTGCCGTCTCTAAGCGTGTTTCCTGTCAGATTCATCGAGCCGCTCGGCCAGGCCCTTGGCACTGTGGTTTCAAGCTCAGTTCCCTGGGTGAGCGAGGAGGAGGGGGGCTGTTTGCTTTCGGCAGAGGAAAAGTCCTGCATGGACACCCAGCTTTTGGGCAGACAGGAGGGAAGGGAGGGGTCCAGCAGAGTGAGCCAATGCCTTGGCCTTCCATATCCTCCCCCAGACCCCCTTTCCCTTCCCTGGCCTTCTTGCAGAGGAGCAGGGATGCGCTGCAAAGGGAGGCATCCTTGGAAAATATCACATCCAATTAACTTCAGCAGGCTGGGCCCCTTTGATTTTACTCTCCTTGTGTTACAGGAATTCTGAGCTTTATTTAAATTATAAATCAAATAATACCCCTCTCAGCTTGGCCAACCCCTGTTCTCCTGCTCTCTGCAGTGATGTAGCAGTGGCTTATATTTAATTAAATGTCACTTGATATGTGCCTTCCGTTAGACACCGGTGCATCTGCTGCTAGGCCGGGGTTGTTAGTGCGTCTGTGGTGGTGTGAGCAGGAAGTGCACATCTGTAATTGGTTGGGATCAATATTTAGCTCAGCGTTATGGAGCGCTTCCTGAGCCAGGCGCTTGCTTTCTATTTAAAAAAATAATTAAAAATAGATTCTCAGGGACGCCTGAAGTATAGCAAGTGGCGGGGCTGGACAGCTCAGGAGGCTGGTAAATAGTACCAGAGTCTCCGATTTCTAGGTTGCCAGTTCAATTCCGGCCCAGGTCAATAAGGATTGCACGTTGTTAGTATCTGATGGCTGTCTCGTGGGCTGTGTGAAATGAGCTTGTGGTCTCAGTCCATTACTTAGTAAACAGATCACAAAAGCCAGCAAGAAGTAGAGGCTCCCACATCCTATTGAGGCTACCTGGGTAATTTTAGAAGAGACCAAATGTAATTTCCAAACTGGAGCTGGGCCAGGACGTTGGGGCCAACACCTCTGCTCCTGGACAGCATGTCAGGCAGCTTTCAGTGGTCAGAAAGGTTTGAAAGGGGGAATTTACAGTTGTCACTCTCCAAATACTGTGGCCTCTGGGCGGAGGAGAGCAGCCAACCGGAGGAAGGAGGCACTGAGGCTAACTTGCTCTGATAGATAATCTGGTCTTTGGTATCTTAGACCATTTATCAAATGTCTTTAGATGCTTAAAGATGCAGAACAGCACTAGGGGCCTATGGTGCTTTTGAAAATGCCCCTAGGTACCTATCTGCATCGTTTGGCACCTGAAAATCTTTGCAAACCTGGCCCCAGAGACACGGGCTTTATAGGTCACGTGTGAAGCTGCGGTGTGTATTGCAGTGCAGTGTGTGTCCGGGCACTGGGCTGGTTTCTCCCCCGCCACTGGTTCCTGTGCAGACCAGGGGTGTGCACTCATGGTGTGTTGTTCCCTCCGAGCGCCCTGGGCATTGGTGGGGCCGGTCGGGGAGAATTGGCATCTCCGTGCTGAGAGGAGACGAATCGCAGCCCTGCTAAAATACATTACAAGGAATAAACCTAAATGAGGGGCCCAGCTGCCTCCTTCCTCTGGACTCCGCGTGCGGCTGGCTTGCCGGGGCGAGCGTCGTGCTCTGGGATCTCTGGATTTGTCTTGAGTGGAGCTCGCCCTCGGCTCGGAACGGACCATACGGGAAATCTCAACAGTGGACGCCGCTGAGGAGTCCTGCACATGCTGCTCTGGTGGCTCCGGATCCGAGGAGTGCTCTGTGCGACTCCTGTCCCAACGGGAGCCTTAAATCTCCCTGCCCTCGCCCAGGAGGTGCTGTTCATGTCATGCGCCACAGCAGCCCCGGATGGAGCTGATCACAGGACAGCTCCGGAGGCTGCCTCTCTGCCCATGCAGTCCGACTCTGTTTGGGATTCCAGCTGCCTGCGCCAGCCTGGGCTTCACCTTGTAGCCGGGGCACTTACCTCACTTTCAAGGTGACTTTAACCTTTGCACAGAGGTTCCTGCTGGGAAGAGCAAAGAAGAGTTCCCACCTGCTTGTCCACTGGCCTCCATTTCGGCTTGCTAGGTGCAATTGCCGCTCCAGGGCCTCAGAGGTTTCCGTTTGTCTCCAGC
The DNA here is from genome assembly GCA_003942145.1 of Platysternon megacephalum. Lineage (NCBI taxonomy): Eukaryota > Metazoa > Chordata > Testudines > Platysternidae > Platysternon > Platysternon megacephalum. Next base: position 3,529,558 of record QXTE01000013.1, on the reverse strand, counting down.
CCTGGGGTGAGCCTCTGCGCGGGTGTCTGGGCCCCGCTGTGTGTGCACAGCAGCAGGTAGAGCTGTGGCAGGCGTTTGGCTTTGAGAGACAGTTTGGCCGCTCCACGAAGCCACATCTTTCACAGCCAACGTTTTCTCAACAGAGCAAGTTTCGTTCCCACCCCCACACCCCGCCCACCCCGTCGTGGTCTCATCTCTGTCTGTCTTTTGATGGTTGCTTCTTGCCAGGGCTCGGTGCAGGCTGGAGGCAGAGCACTCCGTGCTGACAGCGGGGCTGTACACAGAGAGATAGTGCCTGTGTTGATAAGACTGTTCAGACATTTCAGTGCATGCCTGTTTCTGACACAACTTCCTTTGTATAGCTACTAAAGGATTTCGGTTGCTTATCAGGCCCAGGTTTTCAGTCTGCCTTCTGAAGTCCTTAGCTCAGCTTTTGATGCCACTTCTAAAGTCTTTGTTGTTCCTGCCCATGGTATGAAGCCAAGAACCCCTGGCGTTTGGAGCTCTTGCTGTCCTGGCATCAGCCCAAAGAGCAGAACCTCCAGCCCCGAAGGAAGGCAGGCGAAGGACGTGTGTTCCAAGTGGACCTGGGGATCGTAGGGTGGGCGTTTTAGGGAACACTGACTTAAAAGAGAAGTCGAGTGAGGGAATTAAAGAACCTGTTTCTGCCAGGATTTGTTCCACTAGCGCTTTTCTCGATCAGCTTATTTGTGGGGGCTGTGACAGCTGAAGTCTTAGCTAGTAATTCCCACTTGCGCTGTTACTGCAGGGGAGGTGAAGGTCTGGCTGACATTGGTCAGAAAGGTCATTTTCATCAGCGGCAGCAGATTGTGCACTCCAAATTAGGTACATATAGGAAGGGCCGGGGGGGATCCATTCTGTTAGGTGGTTTTTTTCCTTCTGTGCTACATGTTTCATGTATAAAATACAGCCTTGACCAGCCCCATGTGGAGAGAGACTCCTCAGATTGCCGGAGATGTAGTGCCACTCTGGGGGAGTAATTACTGTGCCTAGTTGAATTGCTCCTTTTATTGGCTGATGAATATTTTTTAATTTACACACTGCTGTCTAAAATTAAAGCTGCCCCATGGAAAATATTGATTATGGATTAACCAGATGGACCCCTTTGCCAGGTCACTTTTTGCTGCCGAGCAAATCAGCTGTATTCAAACGTAAGGGGGCTTCCAGTTTGGTAAGATGCTGACCGCTAAAAGAAGCGGCATAGGCTGCTAATTTGGAGACAGAACCAACCTGGAGAACCGGCTGTATTGTTAGCCACAGGTAATATTGCGCCCACATGCACCTCCAAGGACAGAATGGGGCCTGTAGCTCCCCTGACATGGAGAATGTTAATGCTAAATAGGCTTTTTCAAAGCGTGAGCACTAACAGTGGTTCACAGCTTTGATTTTTTTTTTTTTTTTTTAATTAAATGAAAACTCTCATTCTTTCTTGCCAGCCTGGTAGAACCTCTGACCATGTCATATTTTTAATCACATGGCCTCTCTGCTCTGCGCAAAGATTGATCTGCAGCTGCAATTGCAACTTTTCAGCTCCCCAGCCTGGAGGGGAAAGAAGGCTGGCCTGACCACCGACCTGGGAGCCAGGAGATCGACTAGGGGAAGACCCTTTGGGCAACTCATTTAGCTGTCGGCCCGGTTTCCCCCAGTCTGTAAAATTAGGCTATAAAAGGCCCCGCTCCCAGAGGTGCTATGTGGGTTAATGAGTTAACGGTGTGCAAAGTGTTTGGAAGATGTAAAGCGCTAGATAAGTGCGAAGTCTTGTCAGGTTCCTGGCTAGCAGGTGCTGCTGGGTGGAAGGGGGTGAGCTAGGCAGAACACATGAGTAGCTGCAGAGAAGTCCTCAGAGTGTGATGCTCCGTGTCCTTGCTTTTGAACAAGCTGCATCAAAGGGTTGTGGAATAAACCCACCTGTTCCCAGCACATCAAGTGCTTTGCTGAGCTATGTTTTAATTTTTCCGCAGGTGCTTTTTAGAAAGATGAGAGAGCGAGTGCCCTTTGTTTACCAAAGCCTGCCAAGGGACAAAGGGGCTTGACTGCTAACATAAGACGCCGCCTTTTACAGTAAACACTGGTTTGGCATGACTGGATTTCACGCCTGGCCCGGTAGAGCCTGCGCACCTCTTCTAGCAGGTTTGCGTTTTGCTACCTCCTGAAGCATGCTGTGCGCTAGTTTGCTGTGGAGAGCGCAAGAGCTGGGTTTTAAAAGGTTACGCCGCCCTGTACAGAGCTCTGAACGCAGCTCGGCGTGTGTTATAAAATGCTCAGGAGAGCGTCTTGGGCTCTGTTGGAGGAGCCTGGCAGTTTACACTTACTTTAATTTGCAGGAAATAGCATTTTGGAGGGGAAGGGGCAGGGCTGGCTCCAGCGTTTTTGCCGCCCCAAGTGGTGGGGTGGGGGGGGAAGTCGCGATTGGCGGCACTTCAACTCTACCGCCGCCACTTCATTCTTCGGCGGCAATTCAGCGGCAGGTCCTTCCCTCCGAGAGGGACCCGCTGCCAAAGAGCCGGACGTGCCGCCCCTTTCCGTTGGCCGCCCCAAGCACCTGCTTGCTGCACTGGTGCCTGGAGCCGGCCCTGGGAAGGGGACTACATGTGAAACCCCCAAAACAGTAACAAAATGAGGCAGAGGATCAGACTGGCTGGCAGATGTGTGTTTTAAAATAAAGACAGAAGGTGCTTTGCCTCTGTGTGCATGTCTGTCTCCCACCAGCGCTACACTCCGAGTTATTCAGTAGGGGAATGTGTCCTAGTGGAGAGAGCATGCACAGCTCTCAGTTTAAGGCGTGCCTAGGCTCTTCCATAGGGTGGGTTTCAACCTGTAGTTTCGCAGCTTCCCTGTCAAACTTTCCACCAAAGGCAGTACAAGATAAGGACCNGAGGGGGGGGGGGGGGGGGGGGGGGGGGGGGGGGGGGGGGGGGGGGTGCGGTGCGGATTGAACCAGGAGAATACAGCTGCTGCTTCACTTCCTGTCCCAAACTATTCCAGTATTGGCATCCCCAAGCAGTCAAAAACCCTGATTCAGAGCCCCAAAAACATGAGACTTAATACGAACCCCACTTATTTGCTTTTTGGTTTTTGAGCCTTTGGGGTCATGTTTCCAGATTTCAGGGCCAATTTTACAAAGCTGAAAACACTTATGAGCCAAATCAGCTAGGAGGAAGAATTTAATTCGGAAATTGTTAATGATAATTAGGAACTTTGTAGGAGCATTTTACTGGATGCCCACAAAGCCGCAACTGAGAGAAAAGGCTGCACTGGTTTAAAAACAAATAAGCCTGGTTTAGAGAGGAGGTGAAAGCAGCTATAATATTTTTTTTTAAATACATAAATTAGAAATGGAAAAAAGGAAGCTGATAGTGATTAATATGATATTAACAGCTAGAAATTGTAGAAAATTGATACGGGAAGCAAAAGAATACCAGGAGAACTCTATGGCAGAGTTGAGGGCAATAAGAAGGGATTTTATCAGTAACTCAGCAAGAGGTTAGGGGTCTATTACAGGAGTGGGTGGGTGAGGTTCTGTGGTCTGCAATGTGCAACAGGTCAGACCAGATCATGATGGTCCCTTCTGGCCTTAAAATTTATGAGCAAACCCTAACAATGGTATTAGTCTATTATTAGATGGAAATGGTACAATTGTCAATAATAATGCAGAAGAGGTAGAGTACTCAGTAGAGGTTCAATAACTATTTCTGTTGTGTATTTGCGGAAAAGCCAGAATCATATGATGATGAAGAAATACTTACTATTCCCAAAGTAACTAAGGAGGATGTTAAACAGCAGCTCCTAAAGTTGGACAGCTTTAAATCAGCAGGTCCAGATAACTTACATCTAGGAGTTTTAAAAGAGCTGGCCAAGTAATTCTCTGACCATTAATGTTGTTTCTTAACAAGTGTTGGAACACTGAGGAAGTTCCAGAGGCCTGGAAGAAAGCTATTGCTCCAGTATTTTAAAAAGGGTAAAGGGAATGACCCTGGTAATTCTAGGCCTGTCAGCCTGACATCAAGCTCAGGCCAAATAATGGAATGGCCGAGAAGGGACTCAATTAATAAAGAATTAAAAGTTACTGCCAATCAGCCTGGGTTTATGGAAAATAGATGTCTAACAAGATCATTTCTGGATGAGATTAGAAGTTTGGTTGATAAAGGTAATAGTGTCGAGGTAATAGACTTCTGTAGGGCATGTACTTTGGCACTGCACATTTTGATTAAGAAAGAACAATAAAAAATCAACATGGCACACATTAAAAACTGGCTGACTGAAAGGTCTCAAAATGTAACTGTAAACCGGAAATCATCTTCAAGCAGCTGTGTTACTCAGAGGGTCCCGCAGGGATTGGTTCCTGGCCCTACGCTGTTTAACATTGTTGTCAGTGCCCTGGAAGAAAACAGTCATCCCTGCTGACATTTGTGGCTGATACAAAGATTGGAGGAGTGGTGAATAATGCAGGGGACAGGTCACTGATAGAGCGATTTGGATCGTTTGGAAAGCTGGGCGCGATACCTTTTAATACAGCCAAATGTAAATATATACAGCTAGGAACTGGCCATGCTGACAGGGTGGGGGATTCTGTCCTGGGAAGCAGTGACTCTGAAAAAGACTTGGGGGTTGTGGTGGATAATCAGCTGAACGTGAGCTCCTATTACGAGTTTGTGGCCAAAAAGGCTAGTGCGAACCTGGGATGTATAAACAGGGGAATCTGGAGTAGGAAGGTTATCTGGTGTGACTGCTACTGGAAGTCTGTGTCCAGTTCTGGGGTCTACAATTCAAGAAACATGTTGAAAACTTGGAGAGAGTTCAGTAAAGAGCCAGAAGAACGATTGAAGGAGCTCAATCTACTTAGCTTAACAAAGAGAATGCTACGGGATGACTTGATTACAGGCTGTATTTACCTGTATGGGGAACAAAAAATTGATATGACAGGGCTTTTTAATCTATTGGAGTGAGGTTTGGCAAGATCCAGCGATTGGAAGTTGAAGCTGGACAAATGCAGACTAGAAATATGGTGCAAATTTTTAACTGTTGGAGCAATTTGCCTAGGACTCTGGTGGATTTTCCATCACTGAACATTTTTAAATGAGGCTGGATGTTTTTCTAAAAGATCTGCCCTAGTTCAATCACAGCTATTGGACGTGAAGCAGGAATTAATTTAGAGAAGCCCTATGGCCTGTGCTAGACAGGAAGGCAAACTAGATGATCACAGTGGTTCCTACTGATCTTAAAATCTCTGAATTTTTTTTCTCCACAACTAGGAGGGTTAAAAAGGTGACTTTATTTGAGAATTTCAGCTTTCGTTTTTTAAAAATTACAAGACTCCAGGAACTGGTGCATTAAGAAAAACCATTAAATAAAACCATGAGCAATGATAACTCTGCAGCTGTGTAGCATTGTTGTTGGTGTGGGGTGTTAAGCAGTTACAGCTGGAGCAATGGTATGGTGGTTTCTAGTTCAGAAAGAACTTTGGGATCCTTGCTAGAGAAAAGGCTCTGTGGAAAGGAGAGAGAAGGAGGCGAGCACTTGTATTACTAGTTATCCTGTCTTCTAGCTTGTTTTCCAATTCACCATTAGTAATGCCAGTAATTTCTGGTAAGAGCAGAGAGCTCTGAGCATTGGACAGAGGAAGTCCGGAAGTCGGCGGGAAGGGGATAGCCCAGGGGTTCGTCCAGGAGTAATTAAAGCATGACAATTCTGTAGAACCTAGAAATGTAGATTGTGTTCTCTCCTCGTCCCCTGGATGCTGCAGTGTTTGCTCTGGCACTCACCAGTGGAAACTCTCCTACGAGTGATAAAACTGTTTAATTGCATATGGGATAAAAACACATTTAATGGCTTCTCATTACACAGTTCTACTTATTCCAAGGGCATTTTCATTAAAGGAGCTGCAGCAAAGCTCCGCTTTTGTACACACACATAAAATATCATTTTTAATTTCATGAAGGGTTACACAAGAGTGAAATAAGATTAATTCTTTCATTTTCAGCTTCTGCCAGGGATCAGTTAATGCTACCTCTATATTTATATACGTGCCGTAAAGAGGAGTCAATTAACTGCCTTGCCCAAAATGTGCTGTTGACATGCACTTTCTTTGCCAGGAAATGCTGCAAAAACACTATTTGGTTGGTCACGTGTGCCGGTGTGAGATGAATGGATACGGGACGCTGGCACAGCCCATCAAGCCAGGGCCTTACGGTGCATGAGGCCCATTCGGGTGGTGGGAATGGACCCTCAGAGTCCACTTAGCTCAAACCCTCCAACGTGGGGGTAGTTTGCTTCCGGATCCAAACTTTGCAGCTCCGGTCCAGGCTTGATACGTCCCTGATTTAGGGCCCAGGCATCAGGCTTTGGTGTCTAAATCCATATTATGGTCCCTAAAATGGGTATTTGATGTGAAATCTGAGAACAGGGCACTCGACACCTCTCCAGGCCTTGCATGCTCCCCTGCTTTCATTTTAGTGAAGGCAGCTGCTCAAGTCCCCATTCTATGCAGTGGGTAACACGTGGCATGCTATCGTGTCCGGGCAGCCGGCTGGTCGGGCACCTGGAGATTTAGGCAGAAAGGGCTGAGGCCGGTGCTGCCTCTCTGCAGGTCCCGCAGCACCGACAGTCACTCGAGGGGCAAAGGCAGATGTGTCTGAGTCCCTCGAGTGAGCATCCAGGCCATGGGACATGCACCAAGGGAAACAAGCGTGGGGCCAGCCGGCTGCCCGGACACAGTCGCTTCTGCTTTGGAAGCATGGGCCTGGCCAGCCATGGAGATAGAGGAGTGGGGGTTTTATGGCCTTCTCTTTGGCCCTCTCACCCCTCCTTGGCAGCCTGCCCTGGTTCTGTGTCAGCGTCTGTTTCTGGAGCTGTCCTGTGTCCGCGGCAGGGGAACCTGTGGGAGCTGGGCTCCTCCCCCCAGCATGTTCATTGGGTGTTAAAGGTCCGTCTTGGTGCTCCGCGGGGGCTTCTCACATCAGTTACGCTCCCAGGGGGCTGGTGGGCAGGTAGTGGGCAGCTGGCCCCCGCAGCCCGGGCTGCAGCCACAGTAGGGTGACCAGATAGCAAGTGTGAAAAATCGGGACGGGGGTGGGGGTGGGGTAAAAAAAAAACCCAAATATTGGGACTGTCCCTATAAAATCAGGACATCTGGTCACCCTAAGCCACAGGGCCAGCGGGAGCAGGCCAATAAAATCTCCTTTTATGTGGCTGCTGAACAAGGTGACTGACCTCATTTGCCGCCTCTGTTACATGCCTATATTGTGTGTAAAACAGCCCGTTATCCCTGCCCCTCTGCCTTGCTTTCTAATTACTCGAGGAGCCCGCTCCAGACGTTCGCGGGGACGCCGCTCTGGTGCGCTTTGCTGGACAGACAGATCCCGGCGGCCGGCGGCCTCTGTTCTACGGGTGGCTGGGTGGTGAGGCCAGAGAGGGCGCTTGGAGCGGGGAGATGAGGGGTATTTGGGTGAAATTCAGGCCCTGCTGCCATCAATGACAAAACTGCCATGGACCCTGATGGAGCCAGGATTCCACCCTTTGCATTTAACACCCAACCCAGCTAGAGGCTTGGTCCCGCTGGGTGGTGCTCACCACACTGCCCTTTCCTTCTTCGTTGTCTTTCTTGCGGTGTTATTTTTTTGGCTGGCCCGCTGACCTCCCCCTCACCCCAGGGAGGGGTCCTCTCAGACGCTCCATAGCGTTGCCTTGATAACTGGAACGCCCGCTCAGCTGCGGGGGTCGGGGAGGATGTCCTGCCAGATGGGATCTGGGAAACTGACTCTGGGGTGGGGCTGGGGATGAGGGGTTTGGGGTGCAGGCTGCCCGGGGCCACATCGGGGTGAGAGGACTCACTGCAGCAGCACCTGGACTGGGTGGGGGAGAGGCGGTTCTCCCCGCCACAGCCCTGAGCTCCTGTGCAGCCCTTGATAGGCTGCTGCACGGCCGTGCGGCTTCGAGGGAACTTAGGCCGTGCCCCCAGCCCTGAGCCTTGGAGAGGTTTCTGTAGGGAACTGAGCGTGCTGCCTCTGCAGTCCATGGCTCTTGGGACTGAGCTGAGAACTCCCAGTTCTGGGCTGGTCCTTTCCCCAGAGACACCTGGATACCATGGGGATGGGCCTGGCATGAAAACCTTCCTGCACAAATGAGCAGTGAAATTACACCGTGCACAACCATGGCATCTTTGCACATCTTCTCTCTCCTCCTGGAAGATAATTCCATGCCTGTGCACCAGTAGATCTGGCACTGAGCGGTGTCTAGTGGTTGAATCACGGCCCTGGGAGATAGGACTCCTGGGTTCTAATCCAGACACTGACACTCCTCTGCTGCGTGGCCAGCTCTTGGCCGCTCTGTGCCTCAGTTTCCCCATCTATAAAATGTGTGTGTGCTGGGCTTACTTGGCAAACGTTTGTGCAGCCTTTGGGGACCCTTGGCAGAAGGTGCCAAGCAAGTGCTGAGCATTGTGTCGATCCTGGACAGTAGGAACAGTGACTGTCCCTCCCCAGGTCCAGGCACACCAGCTCTGGGTGTAGCCATCCCTGTGGAGTGATGCTGGTTTGACATGGGCACAGAACATCTCCATGGTTCAAACCATCCCCTTTTGCCGGCTGCAGGGGAGCTCTGGCAGGAGGAGGAAGTGGGGGGGTAGGGGAGTGGGACCTTTGTGTGTCTGCCTTGCACTGCAGGGCTCTGTGCGTTGGGAGGCGCGGCGTGAGTTAAATGAGGGGAGAGCTGTCATTGTACGGCTGTATTTGGGTATTAGAGCCACGTGGTAGCTGGAATCCTAGTCTGCGGCTGGCGAGGCAGCGAGGGGACATTCGCTTTGACTCCATCAGTGGTGTTGCTTGGGGATCCCCGGTGCTGCAGTGGTGCCAGGCCTCGCTCTCCTTGCCGTTGCTGGCGTCCGAGAGCTGTAGGAGCCGGGTTTGCAGGCTGAGGAGCTGCCCCGGTCGTGAGGGAAGGATCTGCTCCCTAGACCCGCACCAGCCTGACATCCCCGCCCTCCCCCAGGTGTGTGAAGGAAGCAGTAACTCCCCTAGCCGCATCACAGCCGCTCTGACCAGCGGGAGGCTGTCGACATGAAAAGCCAGTGTCTTTAACCGAATCCGATATTAATGGGAGATCAGTCGAGTGCGTCTCCCCTGAGTGACCGACCGGAGGGGCAGGAAAGGGCCCGAGGCGAGCCGCCTTCGGTTCCGTGTACCCGCCGGCCGCTGGGAGTCACTCCTGGCTTTGTGACAGCAGCCCCTTCGCCCCAGCTCGCCGTGGACACAGCCTGCCTCCCCCGGCGCTCTGCTGGAGCCGGGAGCTAAGGGAGCCGGGGGGGGGGGTTGCAGGAGACGACGGCTGCCATGCGTTCTGGTCATTTCGTCCCATGGATTTGAGGGCTTGCAGCCCTGCAGACAGCGGCCCTCTCTACTGAGGCCCAGCCCAGGCAACGGCAGTGCAGGTTTCCTCTGTGCAATCGGAGTGACCTGAAGGGACCCCCAAAACCCAGACCTGGAGAGACCCTCGGCGGGAGTTGGGTGCGGGGAGTTAGTTCTCCAGGCGTAACCGGTTTTTGGCCAACACGAAGGCCGGTCCATGCTGACTGATGTGGATGCCTGTCAGCTAGTCAGTGACCTGCGGCCCACAGTGCCAGACACTGCACAGCCATCGGCTGGTCTCATGTCCCCACCCAGTGCCCTGGCTTCTCAACGCCCATCTGCGTTGCTACGTTTCAACCCGCAGTTTTCGCTCCTTACGGAATGGGGGGCCCGTTACGGTTGGGCCAGCCGAGAGGCTCACGGGAGCGCTGCAGAGGGACGGGAAGCCGGGGGCGGTCAGAGTCCACGGGCCTGCTTGTCTCACACCGACAGTGGGGAAAATCAGAGAGCTCCACGGAAGAGGATGCAGACTGGTCTGAAATGGGTGAGAGTCTAGCGCTGCCCCTCTCTCTTTGAGGGGAAAGGCCCTGAGACTCAATGCAGCCTGTGTACCAGCCCTTGCCTCCCCCCCAGCCCTGGGACGCGGGCAGGCTGGGGGGAGTTGGGGGGCTGGGTATCCCATCTGGCAGCCTGCTCCTCTGCCTGGAGCTCCCGTCGCTCTTGTTGATCTTAACACTCCAGACGCGCTGTGAAGTTAATTTGTGTAAATCTCCGAGCGAGCGAAATCCCCCTTGTGGCGCTGGGCACTTTGTTCTCCGCCCAGGCATCCTAACGAGTTTTGACAACGTTTGCTGGTGCGCCAGTCATGGCTCGGCCCGCCGTCTCTCCCGTTTGTGCTGAGCCCGGGCGTTGGGGGGGTGGGGGGGGGGTGGGTGTGTCTGTGCGCGTGTGTGTGCGTGTGCATGCGTGTGTGTACTGGGTGCTGCTCTGCTACCTCTGGCCTGGCCACTGCTCCCTGCACCGGGGTGTCTCTCCTGGCCCCAGCTCTGCCGTGCCCTGGGACAGCTAAGGGGCTGCTCCTCCTCCTCCCCCCCCCCCCCGTTGCTTTTCTGCTCCTCTCGGTTTGAAATAGATCTGGGGGTGACCCAGCCCTAAAGAGGGGGAGCAGGGCAGGCGAGGGGAGAGAGGGCATGAGGGAGTGTGAGCATCTCTTAGCACAGATTAAATATTTAAAACCAGGAGCAGATTAGCGAGCTGGGTGTGGTGCTGAAGCCTGAATGCTCCCAGGGATCTGATGTCGCCCTCATCTCAGCACAGCAGGGGCGCTCGCCCTGCCATGTTCCTCTCCTGGGGAATTCTTGGGGGACTAAGGAGACAAATCTGTCAGGCCAGGCCAGCTGGCCCCAGAGTTTGCGTGGAACGGCTCTCGGGGTGACGGTCTGGTCAGCTCCTAAACTCCCCCCACACCAAGGACAGCAAAACCAATTCTCTGAAATCCTAGTGCGCGTAACTAAAAAATACATGGAGAATCTTTAATGCTGTAAATTTCCTGCCTTTGCGCTGCACCCTGCTGGACTGTGCATTTGTCTTCTGTGTGTCTAGTTGTACGGTGTATGATTATTTAGCTAGCATGTAACTACGTGTGAGGATTGCCATTGTGCAAAATGGGCTGCAAAGGATACACAATCCGTGCCCTTAAGATCATAAAATCTAAAGGTGTGAGGGGGAATTCTACAGCCTTGGATAGGTGTGTTCGCTTGTACAGTGCCCTAAATGTGCATCTGGTAATTGTAAGCATGGGATTTTGGCCCAACTCGGAGAGGTACCAGTAGTTTATTCTTATTTATACTATGGCAGCACCTAGAGACCCCAGTTGAATTTAGGGCCCCATTGTGCTCGCTGCTGCACAGACACATAAGAGACCGTCCCTGCCAGTCACAGTAGATAGATGCTCTTCTCCAGAGAGTTTGAGAGGCAAAGTCAACAGTGCTGTGCTGACTTTCCACCAGCATAGAACCTGGCCCCAGATTTCTATTTGAACTGAGTGAATGCCACATAAAACTTGGGACAAGTATTCATGCCAGTTTAAAACTCCGCCCCATCCCCAGGAACAGTGCCTGGTGGAAGGCAGGTGTGGCCCAGAAGGACAGGGTTTGAATGTTTCTACACTTCCCTAAATCTGGTTACCTATTCCCTCTCCTTGAGAGATTCAAAACCTTAGGAGCAGGGCTTGAAGAAGCTCCTAATCTGTATGAATTCTGCTCATGCAGTCAGGGGTCGTGAGGCATTGTGACCAATCACAACTAGCCAGGACAGCTTGAATTGTGAACAGCAAGTACTGAATATGCACAGTGATTAAAAAACAAAACAAAATCACGTCAGTGTGACTAGGGAAGTGTTGGGGGGAGATGGTGAACAGCTGTCTGTGTGCAGGATTGAACCCAGAGACATTATATGCACTTTAGCTATTGTGCACTGATGCTATTTCTCCATTGTAAAGTGTAAATATACCAAGAACAAAGAGCAAAGGCTGCGTATTCCGGGCATCATTACATGGATGTAGTGTTGTCTAGAGCAGGAAACTGTCAGTCTGGATCCTGGGCTCTATTCCCAACTGGGCCATTGACTTGCTGTGTGAACTTCATCAGGAAAGGCCTGGCCCCTTTTGAAATCAATTGGAGATTGGCCATTGACTTGGGCAGGGCAGGGTTTCGTCCTAAAACTCTTAACCTCCGTTACACACACCCGTTGTCCCTATTTAGCAGCAAGCACTCCCGGTGTTTTAGCAAAAGGCTTGGTCTCTTTTGAGTGCTGCCTCTCCAAATTACTCTCCGAGTTCCGAAGCATCTCCCTCGTTACTGATTCCAGGCCTTGACGAGCCTGCCCCGTTCCTTTCTTTCGTCCTCTCTCTGATACTGAACTCAGGAAGCCAGGAGGCTCAACAAATGTGTGCAAAATCCTTTGAGATCCTCTGAGGCTCCTTTCTATTACTACGATTTATCACATGCCAAACCCCCTGCATTCAATGAACATTATTTCGGTTGCAAAGTCAAACCCTCAAGTCAGAAAATGCAGTAACCTTGATTCAGCCCCTTGTGCCTGTGCATTACAGTAGAGTATGTAATTGAACCACACTGACTCCCACATGAGTCAACAGCAGGGTGGGACTTTTAGATCTACAGCCCAGACCTTGTATTACTTGAGCTAATGGAGTAACTGTAGCAGTAGCAAGCTGTTATCCTCTTTTGAGAGCCAGCCACTAAAGGGGGATGAGATGTGCACTTTGGGTTCCACGGCATTTGCTGACAGCAGAGGAATGCTGGGTTCACTTCCGGGTTCTGCAGGGGAGTGTTTTCTAGTGGTTATAGATAGGGCTTTACCAAATTCATCGCCATGAAAAACGCGTCACAGACCGTGAAATCTGGTCTCTTGTGTGCTTTTACCCTATACTATCCAGATTTCACGGGGGAGACCAGCATTTCTCAAATCGGGGGTCCTGACCCAAAAGGGAGTTGCAGGGGGGTTGCGGTATTGCCACCCTTACTTCTGCGCTGCCTTCAGAGCTGGGATCCTGGCCAGCAGCCACCGCTCTCCAGCTGCCCAGCTCTGAAGATAGTGCCACCGCCTGCAGCAGCACAGAAGTAAGCGTAGCAGTACTGCAGCCCTCCCTACAAAACCTTGCGACCCCCCCCCCCCCACACACACACACACACACAGGACCCCTACAATTACAACACCATGAAATTTCAGATTTAAATAGCTGAAATCATGAAATTTACCATTTTTTAAAATCCTATGCCCATGAAATTGACCAAAATGGACCATGAATTTGGTAGGGCTCTATTTATAGACCCTTGTGCCACCTGTTTCCTTCTTTGCCTGTCTACCCTGCTTTTTTCTCTTGCTCCTGCCCACCCTACCTGAGTCTGTCCCTGGTGCCCCTGTCCTGTACCCCACGCCCCCCTGGATTGCAGTCAGGTGGCTGCCGCCTCCTCGCTGCCTGTGTTTTAGAGGTGGGAAGGTGTTGTGAGTACATGTGACAGTCTCCCTGTTCTCCGCTCTGGTGCCTCGAACCCCCAGCAGCCTCCCCCCTACCCCTGCAGCAGGGAGGAGCAATTTCAGGGAAAGGCCTGTTCAGTGGACTCTGTGTGGGTTGCGCATGCTCCGTGCAGATGGGATCTTTGGAGAAATTTAGCTGCCAGTATCTCTCAAACCTTTACTGAGCATGTGCAAACAGCAATTTTCAGAAGCCTATATAATTCAGCCAAATTTGTGTAGCTTCTCGCGGGGAGAGCAAAAGGCACGTTCCTGACACCAGGGCAGCTCCCCTGACAAATGTCAAGTCCCTGTTCCCAAAGTGTGGAAGTGATAGAGCTTCTCAGTGAAACAGTTGTAGGAAGTTTTTGACGTGGGCAAATCAATAGAGGTTTCCTTAATCTCGATCTCAGAAATAGCTGAACCATTTTTCCTTAAACTTTCCAGAAAAATTGAGTTGGAGGCAGACACCTGGCGTGGAAAATTTCAGCCCAAACAATTAAAGTTTAGCAAAGTCATAGGCGCCAACTCCGTGGGTGCTCCTGGTGCTCAGGACCCAGCGACGGCCCCGGCGATCAGCTCCTCCTCCTTCCTCCCAGTGCCTCCTGCCCGCCACGGATCAGCTGTTCAGCAGTGTGCAGGAGGCACTGTGGGGGAGGAGGGGAGTGAGGGCAGGGTGCGCTCGGGAAAAGGGAACGGAGTGGGGGCTGGAAGAGACGGGATGGGGGTGTGGCCTTGGGGGAAGGGGTGGAGTGGGGGTGGGGGCTGGGGCGGAGCGAGGATCGAGCAGCCCCCGGGGAAATTAGAAAGTCGGTGCCTGTGGGGAAAAGTTATAAACAACTGAAAACAGAGTCTTGTAAGGGGAAGTGTCAGGCAACCGTAACTATCAATGTCCCTGCCAGCCTGTAGTTATTTTGATTGTACAGTAATATTAAGATGCCAGCTTTTAAAGTCAGGTGCATTCTTTGAAAGGTGTAAGTATTTTTAGACTCGCCTACCTTGGAGAATATATTGCATAAACCAGCTAGAATTTCCTGGGGTGCCTGGAATATGGATGTCTGTTGTTCGCTCCAGCGTCAAACCCAGCCCCAGCAGCAGTGGTGAGCAGAGGAGATGGCTGTGCTGTGTTTCTTTGAGGATAAATAGTTATTTGCNCCCCCCCCCCCCCCCCCCCCCCCCCCCCCCCCCCCCCCCCCCCCCCCCCCCGTCCTGCAATGTTTATTTTTCATTTACTCTTTGTAAGTGGCGCTGTGCGCAGAGCTCAGTGCTAATACCTCGGAGAGGAGACAAATAGAAAGTGACACGTGTGTGTGTGTAGAATGGTATTTGTGGTGACGCTTTGACTGCAGATAATAAAGTGCTCGCCCTGGGGTGATCCAATCCTGCAAACGCCTCAGAAAAGCCGCTCGCTTCTTCAAGGCAGAGAATAAAGGGGAGAAAAAGGCCCGTCTGAAATGACATGTCAGCCTAAAAAGAGAACATGTTAATGGATGAATATGTTGGGATGGCAAAGCCTCTGCTCTTCTCTTTGTGCTTTGTCATGAAGGTTGTTGTCTTTGCACATTAAGGATTCTGGGTTTTCGCTGTCCGAGGCTTTCCGCCTGGGTTTGTTCTGATGGATTTCTCCGGCTGTTTTTGTGGTTGGTTGAATTCAAGACCTTGAAGTGAATGTGCATTTTTCCCTGACTCCTCGAGCCGACCTGCGCTGAGAGATGCTTTTGTTCTAGTTCGCGTCATCTTTTTTTGTGGCGTGGGGGAGGGTGTTTAATTTCCTTGCTGATCTGAAAGTTGGGGACCACCAGGCCATTGCAGTAACATGTGGTACTTGTAGTACGTCAGCTAAGGAGTTTTCCTCTTTGCTACAGACACTCCTCGGAGCTGGTCATTTTGAACCCGCTCTGAGGGAGTCACAACCATGCACGGTCAGTTCGTTGTTTCAAGGCCATTTTGCTGAGCTACACCACAGAGGGGTCTGGGAAAGGGTCCAACGTTATGGGATTTCTGCTAGATTTTTGTGACTGCGGCATCGGCAATTTAAAAACCACTTTTCAGTGTCATGTTTTTCTAAAATATTTTGTTGTAAATAGGCTGTAGACTCCCCCACCCCCACCCCCAAGATGCAACAAATCCCAGTAATCCTTGATGAAAAATTAATATGAAATGTTACGAACTAAAGTGGGGTGTGCGTATGTGTATCTATATTATATATAGCAACCCGCAGTTGATTGTGTGGTACGGCTCCCTCTCAGTGCCAATCCACAGACGATACGAGTTGTTACATCCCTCAGCTACACAGACTTTGAGCTCATGCTGTAGTAGCTCATGCCTTTAGGTCCGGAGGTCCCTGGTTCGATCCCTGGTGTCAGCCAAGATGGCAGCCGTCACAGAGGCACATACAGACGCACTGCATCTGTTTGCATGATACCCATGGCATACCCATGCTCCACCCATCCCAGTGACTCCGTTTCCATAGTAACAATGTACTTCAAAGGGGCTGAAAAGACTGAACCTGACAGGAAAAACGAGCATATGTGGCATACAACAGCCTGTCTATCCAGGAGGTGGTGAGGTAGTGGGTGCCCGAGGGCTGGTAGCCAGGTTTCTGTTCCTGGCTCTTCTGCTGGTTTGCTGCATGACATTGAGCAAGTCACTTCCCGTCTCCGAGCCAGTTTCCTCATCTGTAAAATGGGCTTAATGGCATTTACTCACCGTTGTAAAGTGCTCGGAGGCCCTTGAGTGGAAGGAGCTGTACAAGTGCAACGTATTCGCTGAATACTCTTTGCTCCTTTCGGGAAGGGGGGGGGGGCTTCGTGTGCTGCATCGCTCCTATGCGATTAATGTGACCATCCAAAGCTCACGACAATGAACGCTTCTATGGCAATGCAGTAGGGAGCTGGTGTATCTCTGGGTGAAAGTACAGCTGCATTCTAATTCCCTCCTGACCCATCCTCCTTTCCTCCCCCTGGATTTGTATGTTGTCTGCCCGGATTCAATGGCCCTCTGGCCGCGGACCAGGGCTGAGATTTTCAAAGCCTTCTGCACTAATGGGGAGCCTAGTTTCCATTTGTTGTAGTGGGAATTGGGCACGCCAATCTCCTAGGCAGCTTTAGAACGCGCAGCCCATCTATGTTCTGTGCCGTTCCTAACTCTCGCTGGGCGCGGTACAGAAAGGGGGGATAATAGAGGAGCATGCCACAGATCAATTTTCCCCCTCTCTTTATGGGCCCAATACAGTTTGCTATTACTTTAATAGGAGCTGTTGATTGCTCATCACTTTTCAAAAATTAAACCATTTACTGGTCTATGCTAGAAAAGCTACAGCAGTCCTATAACTGTGCCGGTTAGGGGGTCATTTTTTTACCAATATAGTTATATCAGTATAAACTGTATAATGTTGACTCAGATATACAGACATTAGCTTCTTTTGCTTTCTGGACCAGATTAAGCTATACCAGTATAAGCACTTTTATCCCAGTATAACTGTCCCCTCACGGTTGGTTGGGTTGCTGGTTTTTTGTTTTGTTTTGGACACTATCATAAGGCCATTATAGTTAGAGGCAAAGCTTTCTAATCTAGACGAGCCCTTAGGTGTCTATGTATGGAATTTGGAGCCTAACTTCAGGGACCCTTTTTTTTTTTTTTTTTAAAGTTGCCCATCTTATTTATTTATTTTAAAGGTTTCTGCAAGCTAAATATTCCAAATCTGTTCCTTTATATGTAGGGCAGAGAAATGGGGATTGTTGATTGGGTTGTTCTAATAAATTGGCAATGAAAATCCACTCCTTACTGGTGAGTACAGAACTTTCTCTGGCCAGGGAAGGGGCTGGATCCATCAGTTTTTGCAAGATTTAAAATTTCAATTTAAAAAAAAACCCCCACCTTTTCTAGTCATGGTAGTTATGAAGGAAACCTTCCCAGTATCCCTCTGTGCGGGACTGGCTGCCTGAATCTGCAGACAGACACCTGGGGCAGGGGATAGCTCAGTGGTTTGAGCATTGGCCCGCTAAACCGAGGGTTGTGAATTCAATCCTTGAGGGGGCCATTTAGGGATCTGGGGCAAAAAAATTGGTCCTGCTAGTGAAGGCAGGGGGCTGGACTCGATGAACTTTCAGGGTCCCTTCCAGCTCTGAGAGATAGGTATATCTCCATATTAAAAAAACAAAACAAAAAAACCCCTCAAACACCTTCCCTGCTGGCCAGGGCTCTCCCAGAGTGATGTTAACTGGACTCAGGTCCATTTCATGACCTCACCTATGCAGGTTTGTGCACTTCCCATCACTAGAGTACCTGTGGGCCTCTTTCTGGCTGCTGCTATTCCAAGCCTGTGGGTATCAGCGAAACTGCTACAAATCTGGTCAGTTTCTCTGTTCTGCCCCTTGGGAGGCAGCCAGCAATATCAGAGGCAGGCGGTGGAGTGAGATAAGAGGGTGACCCAGAAAAGGAGGCCGGGGTGAGCTGGAATAGCAGCAAATTGTTTCCTCTCCGTATCAGGAAGCTCTGGGGTGGGGGGCAGAGAAAGTGCCTTCTCCTTTCGTGCAGACGGGGCATCTGGTTTATCAGGCCCCCGTCAGCCAGAGGCCGATGATGAAAACAGGGTCCCCAGGGAAGGTTCAGGGACATCACCCAGGCACGAAGCAGCACCAGACATCTCCTTGGAAGTTGTGCTCCTTGCAGTTGCTCCCTGACCCTCACTAGGGTCTCCCCTTCCCCTCACTTTACACACCGGCCTCACGCTTGTAAGTGAGGGGAAGGGGAGACCCCCCTCTGATTCATATGTCCCAAGCCGTGCAGCTAGTGCTAGCGCTGGAGACTGGACAGGCCAGTGTTTGGTGCTCTACCTCGGGGCTGGTCCTCCGCTCCCCTGCCTGAGATGCCCTTAGCAACATGATGATACATGCTTGGAGACAGCCACAATGACTTTGGTTTGTGCTACAGATCAGAGAGATAGTAGCCAGGCAATGGGAGCCTGCTCGCTCTATCAGATCTGCTTTGGAGGAGTGAGCTGGGGGGGGGGGCAGCGAACTGGGGGGGGGCAGCTGGGTTGCTATTATCCCTTAATAACCACCATTGGCATACTGATCACTGCGGTATCGATCAGCTGTGGGGTCTCAATTTCTGCTGCCTTTAATATCTGCCTCCATCCTGTGGCCTCTTATAAACCCCTCCTCCCTTCTCAAATTAAAATCCTCCTTAATTACTGCCCTCTTGCCCCTGCATCTTACTGAGGCCTGGTGCATCCTGCGGGGGGGTGGAGTGAAGCCTAATTTCTTTATTGTAACATTTGCTGGATGGAAAGCAGAGGATAGTATCTGGTAGAGTGGGCACCCTGGTCAGACCCCTTCCTCTGACGCTGGATGACTGGTGATTCCCATGCTCCTGCAATAAAGCCTGGGAGCAGGCAACACACGCACGGTCTGCTGAAAGAGCCTCTTCCCCAAAGGGTGTTGTTGACAATATTGGCTGCTTCTGCAGATCCAGATGCACAAGAGGAATCTGCTCAAACCACCTCCCCAAACGTACTCTTTTGAGATTTGGGGTGAAAATTATTTTTTGCATTTCCCGCTTTTGCCCAGGTGCACTGACCCCCGGCACCAGCAGGGGGCACGCTGGCCCACTGCTGACTGTACCACTGTCCCAGCACATCTCCGCTGGAACCAGCTGTTCCTGCAGAATCTGAGCTTCCGTTTAAAATAAACACACACATTAAACATCTCTGTCCCGATGGCTGCGAATGAAACCTTCCGCATTGCAGCCAGGTGCGGAACTGTCTGCAGACAGCCTGAAACCAGGGCTCATTTTAGTAGGAGGTTGACTCTGAACCCTAGTGATGATCCCACTGTTAACTAATTCTCTGCTGACCGTTTCAGCAGAAAGAGGGATTGGTGTGGCCTGGGGCAGAGCAGTGTCTGGTTCTGGTGGTCTGACTCATCAAGGAATAGAGAGTAAAGCATGGAGGTTATGGGTGGAGTTGAGTCGTACCGTACTCTGCAAGTGGTACCAGTGGAGTCCGGGTGACAGGCCTGGGTGAGTCTGTAAGGGCTTGAGGCCTGATCCAGAGTGCAGGCTGTAGTAGCTGGGGGCATTTGGCCCCCCTCAGGACTGGGCTCATAGTTATTCCAGATGGGGGGGAGAGGGGAGGTGTTGCTAGCTTTGCTGCATCCCCCTGTTCCTTTCTGAGCTGGCTCCGCTCCTAACCCCTAGCTCAAACTCCACTTTCAAAAGAAAGTGGGACAATAGTAAAGCGAGGGCTGGGCTTCCGAATGCATTCGGCACCTGCCAGCCGCCCAGGCTCGGGAAACGGAGCGGGGGATGTTTGGAAAAAGGAACCTGCCCCCCTGACCCAGAAGAGACAGGAACCCACGACTGCGGGCTCCCCAGACGCTCCATCCTGCCGTCTCTCGGTGCTCTCGCTCACGCCCTGGGAGGTGGTTACCAGCAAGTTGACAGTGCACTACTTTGAGCAGCTCACCCTGAGCTCTAGACGGGAGGCGAAGGGACAATATGCACAGCGGAAACGAACAGTTTGTTGCTCCTGCCTGAGCAAAGAGGGTGGGTTAGATACAGCCCGGTGCAGTCTGCAGGGAGAGATGCAGAGCAGAGGAGCTGAACAATCTATCCTAGGAAAGATTGTCCTGTGGTTAGGGCAGTGGACTCGCACTCCAGAGTTCTGGGTTCAGTCCTTGTCTCTGCCATAGATTCCCTGTGTGACCTTGGCAAGCCCCTTAATCCGTCAGTGCTTCAGTTCCCCTTTGTCCAGCATCTTTCTTTGGAGTATAAACTCTCCAGAGCAGGGTCTGCCTCTGCCTATGTGTTGTCTCAGCCCCCAGCACAGGGGCCTGGGCTAGGTTGGGACTTCTAGGAAAAGACCATAATGCAACTGGCAACTGATAGTCCTGAATGGGCAGAATGTGTCGCACTGATACC
Organism: Platysternon megacephalum; assembly: GCA_003942145.1. NCBI lineage: Eukaryota > Metazoa > Chordata > Testudines > Platysternidae > Platysternon > Platysternon megacephalum. Next base: position 3,509,237 of record QXTE01000013.1, on the reverse strand, counting down.
CTGCTGCTCCGCCACACGGCATGAGGATCGGTTGCGTCTAGGGTTTTACACTGCAGCCTGTCAGCATGGTATCGGAGCTCCTTCCGTGCAGAATCAATAGCAACAGTGTAGTCTCCAGAACTCTGGGTTTGTGCTTGCTTGGTGGACTGGTTTCAGTAAACCAGGGTGCTGGGAGGGCCTGGGAAAACCAACGGGGTTTTTGCCAAGGCGGATGTTTAGGTAGACGAGGGTGTTCATATTGGAGGTGGGGGTTGTTCTTGCTAGGGTGGAAAAGCTTTTCCAAAGAGGCTGGTTTTGCAGCATTTCCTAAAGACCAACAGACGCTGGGTCTGCTCAGTCTCCTTTGGGCGTTTGTTCTGTCGCTGGATCCCTTCGCTAGAGAATGCCTTGGCCTCAGCTCTCAAGCACCTCGCCGTGGGCTTGGTGAGCTGCACTAGCTCTGCTGATCGCATTGGTTACTTTTTTCCTTTTAAAAAAAAAAAAAAAAAAAAAAAGCCACATTTATAGATGCAGGAAGCGGGGACTGGTTCAGAGCCCAGGTAGCGTATAACTGTCTATAGCTTTGCCTTCTGTAGTATTATAAAGATTTACCCCAAAGATTACGATTTCATTTGTCGCAAAATATTTTCGCACGTTAGATGTGTGAAAATAAGATTTGTCCCATCTTATCAGCAGAGGAGCGACGAAATCAGGGGGGAAACGGCTTTTCATAGGCCAGGAGCTAATCTCTCCGTTTCCTAGCAGGCAGCGCGCATTTTGCTCACCTAGTGTTAACTGTTTGAATCCTGGATGTTCCAGGTGTGTCCTGGTAGAACGCATCTGCTGTGCTGCTTGTGCCTTTGTGTCTGCCTAGAACACACCTGCTATGCTGCTGAAAGTTCAGGTCCCCCCAGGCAGAGAGTACCTGTTGGATGTACCCCGAATATTCAACAGCCCACTAGACTAGTGCTGGAATGCTTACCTGCTGTGCACCTGAATGTTCAGGTATGTTCGGATGTTCCACTGAAATCCGTGCCTGCCCATCCCTGGTGGTGGGGAAATGGGGCTCTGGAAGGGACGTTCCTGGGTAGCCGATGGGTATCGCCACTTTGGGCTGTGAAGTGCAGAGAGAACGATGAGACCTTTGATTTTCAGCTACACACACGCTCTCCATATGTACTCAGGTTGGATTCTGGCTGGCCAATGCCGTTAGTTGCATGTATTCTCTGGGCGCTTGTGCCCTGCAGAGCCATCCACCTCCTCTGGCCCTTGGCTCGTTCTTGCCACATCAGGCTGAGTGCTCTCTCTCCTGCATAGGTTCCCTCTCAGGCCTGGGCCTGTCCCTGACTGGATTTCAACTCTGTAGCAACCCCCTGGAGCAGGAGCCCTTCCCAAGCTCCATGCCATCCCTAGAGAGCTGAGCCAAATTGCTGCAAATGGAAGTAACCGGACCCCGGAGACCAGACAAAAGCAATGTCTAGGTCTTGGGGCTGTTTTCTAGCCAAGCTGCTGTTTAAATTTACTGCCTCGAGTCCCGTAAAGTTCCAGTTCAAATGCTGACGTCCTCCCCTGAGCGCAGAAGCCCCTGATTCCTGGTATACGGGGGCCAGGACCCTCCAATTTATGACTTCCTCCCTTTGTTCTATAAGCGATTCTCCAAGGGCAGCACCGACACCCACACATGCCTGCCTGAGCTCCCCAGCAGCCTAACCCAGGGAGGGGGGTATGAACTAGCCTAGCCCCAGAGCGGCTGTGTTATCTTTTCCATCTCGCTCAGCCGAGAGGCTTGTGGCTTGTCGTATCCTTTCTATGTATCAATGCCAGCGAGCCCAGCATCTGCGGCATACAGCGCCTGTGACTTCGTGGCCCACATGTAAAGCCATACATTGGCTCTGTGCTCGCTCTCTCCCTCGCCTGGATGCTGGGGATCTTCCTCCCCACGGGGGGGTCCGAGGCCCTCGGGATGCACTCCCCTTTTCTGGGAGGCAAACAGAGCCGATCCCAGGCTGGGTCGGGGCGGCTGGAGCCTGCTGCCGTCTCACTTCATTACAAATGCTAGTTTGATCCTGCAGCTGTTTGAAATGAGCAGAGACCGATTGTCAGAGCCCAGATGCTGCTGTTCCTTTCCTGTCACTAAGCTCCTTGGGTGTTGAATTGTTTGACTGACTGACAGCTGAGCAGCCTGGACAGGTCTGTTATTTCAATTGAGGCCTAGGCCCTGTGGGCCTGCAATTTAGGTCTCTGTTATTAACCCTGCCTTGTTCTCCACTTTGTAACTGCCTTCCCGCATTTCAAAGTGTACAGTGAAAATCAGGGTTAATTAGGGGCCTGGCAGCTGGGCTTTTCCAGGGTCTATTGTGTCTCTGAGCATAACCGGAACTGTGTTTGCCATGCTGCCGGGTTTAATTGGTAACTGTTGTGAGTTTGGGCTGGCTGGCTCCTGCATTATACAAGCTCAGGTATTGTCAGCCTTCCAATTAGCGCTGGGTTCTTCTTCCCCCTCAATAAGGGTGTTTTTGTTTAGCACATCACACTCCCCCCGCCCCCCAGGCAATAGATTATTACAAACCTCTCTGCTTAGGGCTGGGAACCGAAGGGCTCAAATGCACCTCTCGTCCGGGAGCATGTGGCTCATCTGGGTTAGCGTCACAGCCAGAATTTGGTCAATCTGGCCGCAGAATGAGCGTGTTAATTATTCATTTAGTCATCCCTCAGATCTGAGGGTTTGCCCTCAGGGGAAGGTGGTGGTGTGTTTGGGGGGTGGGAGGGTTGCCCCAATACTCTTTATAGTTCCTTCATGAACTAAAAGCCCCCCCAACCCCTGCCCCTAAAAGGTGGTAATGCTTCATCCCTCATGTTTGTATTGCAGTGGTGGAGACCCCTGCAGTGTTTAGGCACTGTTCATACACACAGCAAGAGACAGTCCCCGCCCCGAAGAGCTTACAGTCTAACTAGACAAGGCACACACAGGGTAGGAGGAAGGAATAGAATTGTGTGTTGCTAGTCTTGCTATATTTGATGTTTTCTTTAAAGCCCTAGCTCCTGGAGTCATGTTGTTCCTTACGTTTCTAGCTCTCACGGTTGTGGAGAAAAGTTTGAAAACGTGACCCCCGAAGTTCAGAACCACAACTGAAAGGCCCCAAATTGATTTTAAAATCTCCTGAATTTTAAGCCAGTATCATGATTTTTTCTGCCTTGACTTGTGATTTTTTTTTTACTGCTCAGGATTGGCAGCACTACAGCGTGCAAGCGTAAGATGGGGAACTGAGGCACAAAGCGTTAAAATAACTTGACCAACATTAACTCGTATAATTTATCTTTAAAGGTTTGCACATGTACCAGCTCAGTGCACTTCCAGAATTCTGCTAATAAGAGAACCTGTCCCAGGGCAGGGCCTGGGGGAGAACAGAGAACACTGGGTGGTTATTGGTAACTTTACACATTATTTAATTGTTTTGGGAGGCTTTCACAGCTTGCAAACCATCTGGGCTTTTTAAGGAAGCTTTTGCCGATTGCCGTCTCGGATTAAAGAGCCAGGTCCTGTCTCCTGTCCCCTGGTCCAACTTAATATGGCCTCTTTGCCGCCTCAGATCCGTGTCCTTTCTCTGTAGGGCTCCAGCCTTCAGCTGGGGGCTGGGATAGCTCTACGCTCTAGGGGAGCTTGTCTTGAAAGCCCTCATTGCGTTTCTGAGCTCGGCATCTGCCTGTGGCTACCAAAGGTTACTTGCCAGCAGAGCCAGACATTTTGAAATGACTGCACTGCTCAGAACAGAATCGGGTTGAGGTGCCTCCAATCCATAAACTAAGATTTGTTTTATATTGCAATATTCTTGGGTCTAGAGTTAAATCTGTATCTTGAACTGTTTGGTGGCCAATTTGCTAAAGTAAAAAGTTGTTTAGCTGGAGGCGTAATCTTATAAGCCTATGCTGCCTATTATAATGGCTTCTCATTTCTGCCTAGCTTTCCAATAATGCTTTGAGCAGAAGCTTGCAGTAATATAAAAAGCCATAGGATTATTACTGCAGGCAATGCATTTTCCATTTACAGTAATAAAATACTGAAGAAACAAAACAATTTAAAATTCCAATAAAATTCAAAACAAATCTTTGGCTGCTGAGCAGATTCAATTATTTAGCTGATATTGAGTGCGGCCTAGAAAAATAGAACAGGTCGGGGAGGAGGGGAGAAATCCTAAGCTGGTTCTTCGGCATCGTTATCCACTCAAAAACAAGCCGGGGGGGGGGGAGATTACCCAGAGAGCCAGAGTGTTGTAGGGAGGAAGCCATTGTTGATGTGAGCCAGTGGAGGCCAGGAAGTGCGTTTTAGAGGGTTGCCAACCCTCTCGGATTGGCCGGGAGTCTCCCGGAATCAGCCTTGAGCCCGGAGGCTACTGAAACAATCTGAGAGATTTTAATCGGCCATTAAAAGTCTGGTCGGCAGAGCAGCGGGGCTAAGGCAGGCTCCCTGCAGCTCCCAGAAGTGGCCGACACGTCCCTCTGGCTCCTAGGGGCGGCCAGGGGGTCTCTGCGCGCTGCCCCTGCCCCAAGCGCCGACTCCACAGAGCCTGCACCCCCACCCCCTGCCCCAGTCTGGTGAGGGTGGGGGAGAGCAAGCGACAGACGGAGGGGGGATGGAGTGAGCGGGGGCGGGGCCTTAGAGAAGGGACAGGGTGGGGGCGTGGCCTCGGGGAAGGAGTGTGGCGGGGCGGAGCAAGGGTGTTTGGGTTTGTGCGATTAGACAATTGGCAAGTCTAACCTTCAGTCCAGGACTGTTCTGGTCCTGCCCTTCCCCATACCGCTCCGAATGCTGTCCCTCAATCCTGACCCACAGCCCCACCCCTGCTGCCCTCCCTCAGTCATGGTACCTTTGTTGCATGTCAGGACTGAGGTTCAGATAGCCCAGAGGCCAGGGCCCTGCAGCAGCCCAGTCCTGCCCTGCTTTTGAGTCGTACTGAACTGTGCACTGGTTTAGTTTGATGCACACGTGCCCTTCAGGCACCCACACAGAACTGTCCAAGCTGTTTCAAAGCCTCGCTTAAGGCAGAATTTGAACCCAGTGCTGCAGATAGGATGGACCGTTGAGGGCTCCTTCTCACAGACCAATGAGCCACTCCCCTTGACGAGCCCACCCATGTAATGGCAATAATTGGACACACTGAGCTATAAAACCGAAGGGCAGTAGCCACTTCCCCTGCCCTTTATCTGTTCATCTCATCCCAGGGCTCCGGCCCTGCACTTACACAGAGAGGCTGCTGTCAGGGTATTGCGAACTAACACACTTGGGAGATAGCATGGCAGGAGACGGTGGTAGAACAGAGACCCCAAGGAAAGCTGCAGAAGTGATGGATGGATTGCATCAAAGACGATGCTAAGCAGGAGGACACGAGTGCCGCCTCAGACAGATGAAAATGGCGGATTCTTGCACAAAGAACCGACCCCAGTTGAGGGGATAAAGAGGAAGAAAAAGACAACTCCACGTGGGAGGGTGAAACTGGAGTCTGTTCTACCTGTAGAGGGGCTCGCCCGGGGCTCGTCCCTCAGCGGGGCTGTGGGGTATCCCACCGCCTCGCTACAGGCCCAACCCTGGGTCGGGGTGGGCCAGTAAACCCGGAGTCAGGGCTCAGACTCTTAGGGAGGGGCTGAGCCAATTGTTCAATATAAACCCAGGCCCTAGGTCAGGGCGGGGCAGCACACAAACAGTCTGGTGCGAGGGGGAGACTGCCACCCGTGGGTGGGGAGGCAGGGGGGACGCAGGTCCACCCACTCCACTGCATCCCAGCCTGGGGCCCTAACAGCGGCAGAAGACTTGCTGCTGCGTCAGTGGGGATCCTGACCGCAACACACTGACATTGGTTCTGGCCCTGCTGCGGCCAGGCCAGGGTCGGCTGTCCCCGGGCTACTTCCGGACTCCCCCTCGTACGGTACCTGGCTCAGGGCGGTGTCCTCTGAGGCTTCCAGGACCATCGGTTCCTCCGGGTAGCGGGCGAGAGGCGGGCCCGGCGGCGGCCCCTCGGGGTAGCGGGCGAGAGGCGGGCCCGGCGGCGGCCCCTCGGGGTAGCGGGCGAGAGGCGGGCCCCTCGGGGTCGCGGGCGAGAGGCGGGCCCGGCAGCGGCGCCTCGGGGTAGCGGGCGAGGGGCGGGCCCAGCGGCGGCGCCTCGGGGTCGCGGGCGAGAGGCGGGCCCGGCGGCGGCTCCTTGGGGTCGCGGGCGAGGGGCGGGCCCGGCGGCGGCCCCTCGGGGTAGCGGGCGAGGGGCCGGCCCCGGTGGTCCCTCGGGGTAGCGGGCGAGGGGCGGGCCCCGGCGGCCCCTCGGGGTCGCGGGCGAGGGGCGGGCCCAGCAGCGGCGCCTCGGGGTCGCGGGCGAGAGGCAGGCCCGGCGGCGTTCCCCAACCTGGAACTTGCCCACAGGCATCTGGCCTCTCCGGCGGCTGGCCTTCCACTGAGGTCTGCAGCGGGGCTTTTCTACTTCCGGTCCTGCATTGTGACCTCTGGGGGGCGGGCGCAGGATCCGCTGGCTCTGCCCACGTTGGTATTAGGGGAGGCTCGTCCCTCAGCGGGGCTGTGGGGTATCCCACCGCCTCGCTACACTACCCCAGAAACTTTTATTTTTCCCTCTTCTTATGAACGCTAGTTTATTATTGCAGACTTGTACATGAGCACTGGCACAGTCCCCACAGTTTGTTCTGTAAGGTCATTAAACTTAAGATTGTATTGTATTTGCAAACTATTCCGATGCCAAGGAAAGATAGGAAGAATAGATAGAGGCCAGTATGGCTCCATCAGGAGCTCTTTAACGACCTCAATATCGCAAAGGACTCTTACAAAAGGTGGAAACGTGGACAGATTGCTAAGGAGGAGTATAAAAGAACAGCACAAGCATGTAGGGACAAAACCAGAAAGGCTAAGGCACAAAATGAGTTATGCCTAGCAAGGGACATAAAAGGCAGTAAGAAGAGGTTCTTTAAATGCAAGAGAAAGACCAAGATAAACGTAGAACCTCTACTTACCAGGGGAGGAGACCTAATAACTGATGACATCAAGGAAGCTGAGGTGTTTAATGCCTGTTTTGCTTCAGTCTTCCTTTAAAAAGTTAAATGGTGACCAGATACTCAATACAATTAATATGAACAACAAGGGGAAAAGAACACAAGCCAAAATAGGGAAAGAACAGGTTAAAGAATATTTAAATACGTTAGGAGTATTTAAGTCTCCAGGACCTGATGAATTTCATCTTCACTTCAGTTGGTTCCTTAAATATTCTAACTCGGAACCTTTAGCAATGATCATTGAGAACGCCTGGAGGGTGGGTGAGGTCCTAGAGGACTGGAGAAGGGCAAACATGTCTTTGGAAAGGGAAACAAAAAGGACCCAGGGAATGATAGACTTAACTTCCATACTTGCCACGATATTGGAACAAATTATTAAGTAATCAATTTGTAAGCACCTAGAGGATAATGGGGTTATAAGGAATTGCCAGCATGGATTTGTCAAGAACAAATCACACCAAACCAACCTAATTTCTTTCTTTGACAGGGTTACTGGCCTAGCGGATAGGGGGAATCAGTAGGCATGCCATACCTTGATTTTAGTACGGCTTTTGACATTCTCATAAGCAAACTAGGGAAATGTGCTCTAGGTGAAATTACTATAAGGTGGGTGCACAACTGGCTGAAAGACCGTTCTCAAAGAGTAATTATCAGTGGTTCACCGTCAAAATGGGAGGGCATATCTGATGGGGTCCCGCAGGGGTCAGTCCTGGTTCCTGTACTAGTCAATATTTTCCTTAATGACCTGGGTAGTAGAATGGAGAATATGCTTATAAAATTTGCAGATGACGCCAACCTGGGAGGGGTTGCAAGCACTTTGGAGGACAGGATTAGAATTCAAAATGACCTCAATGAATTGGTCTGAATTTAACAAGATGAAATTCAGTAAATACAAGTGCAAAGTGCTTCATTTAGGAAGGAAAAACCAAGTGCACCACTACACAATGGGGATTAACTAACTGGCTCGGTGGTAATACTGCTGAAAAGAATGTGGAGGTTATAATGGATCACAAATTGAATGAGTCAATGTGATGCAGTTGCAAAAAAGGCTAATATTCTGGGGAATATTAACAGGAGTGTCATATGTAAGACCTGGAAGGTAACTGTCCCGCTCTCCTTGGCACTTGTCCCGTTCTGGGGGCCACGCTTAAAAAAGATAAGGAGAGAGTCCAAAGGGGAGCAACAAAAATGATCAAAGGTTTAGAAACCCTGACCTGTGAGGGAAGGTTAAACAAACTGGGCCTGGTTAGTCTTGCGAAAAGAAGACTGGGCGGGGACCTGAGAATAGTCTTCAAATATGTTCAGGGCTGTTATAAAGAGGGCTGTGATCAGTTGTTCTCCATGTCCACTGAAGGGAGGACCGACATAATGAGCTTAATCTGCAGCAAGGGAGATTGAGGTTAGATGATAGGAAAAGTTTTCTAACTATAAAGTTAGTAAAAGCAGCAAAGAATCCTGTGGCACCTTATAGACTAACAGACGTTTTGCAGCACGAGCTTTCGTGGGTGAATACCCACTTGCATCCGAAGAAGTGGGTATTCACCCACGAAAGCTCATGCTGCAACACGTCCGTTAGTCTATAAGGTGCCACAGGAATCTTTGCTGCTTTTACAGATCCAGACTAACACGGCTACCCCTCTGATACTATGAAGTTAGTTAATCTCTGGAATCCACATCACTGGAAGTTTTTAAAAACATGTCCGGCAAACACCTGTCAGGGTTGCTTTAGGTTTTCTTGATCCTGCCTCAGCATAGGGGGCTGGACTTGATGACCTCTCGAGGTCCCTTCCAGCCCTACATTTCTATGATTAATGAGCACTGGGAGTGCATCCACTGGTTTGTTGTTGTAGGGTTGCTCTTGGGAGCTGGATTGCTGGCATTGTTTTGTTCGAGGAGAAAGAGCTTTACGTGATTTGTTTTGCAGAGCAAGCCTTGCCCACAAACGCGCATACACACACACACGGAGCCGGAATGACACAGGTTCTGTAGACTGATATAAGAAGGGAGGTCTGATTTGGGGCCTTTCCAGTGCTGATCGTGATCTGAGACAGAGACGCTGCCATTGATTGTGTAGTTCAAGAAATTTGCAGTATCTTCTCTTCCCCCTACAAGTGCCGATGTCAAAATGTGACATAAGACACGGATAGATACTGGGCCAAGCTTGTACCCAGCCTTGTTTGAATTTTCATGCGCTAACTTTCTCTCTATCTCTGTGAATTTAGTGCTGGTGAAAGCCAGGGGCTGCTGGTGCTGTCTGCAGCCAGGCCTAGTACGCGGAGATGGTGCTTTCATGAGGGCTGCCAAGAGCAGGTTCAGGCCCCAGTGAAAAATTTTTTCGGGCCCCCCAGCAAGGGCGGACCGGCTAAACAGGGCCGATGAGATGGGGGTAAAGCCGGACCCTGGGCCCCCTTCCGGACCGCCAGGCCCCGGTAATTTGTACCGGCTTCCCCCCCCCCCCCCATCAGCCCTGTTCATGACACTGCTGGAGCTCCAGGATGCCGTCCTTGCAGTCAGTGGAGTTACCCTGGATTGACAGCAGTGTAGCTGACGGAGGATCTAGCCCTGCGGTGCATTGTTCCATGACAGATTAACTTTTAAACAGAACAGATTCTCTGTCTTCCCTGCTGACCTGGCCCCATAAGGAAACCTAGTTTGTGGCATATTCTGTGAGCTGAGATGGGGGCTTTACTGTAATGTCTTTGACAGTTCAAGTTTCAGAGGAGGGGAAGAAATGCTGGCGACCGGCTGAGTGTCAGGCAAGCTGTCTGTACGTGACGGGTGATGGCGGTGATTTGGGAGAGGTTGCATCTCACAGTAATTACAGCCCGTTAGAAAGCAGTAATTATTCCAGAGAGGGGGAGCCGCTTACCAGTGGAGCGCAAGAGCGCGCCAGGAACCTCTTGGAAATTGGTAGCTCTGTAATTTTCCCAGTGGGGGTTTGGTGCGTCACCCTGATATGTGACAACACACTGAATTTGTGACTTGTCATAGCCAAACCAGCTGGTGTGTAGAAGGCGACAAAGTAGGGCTCTTTCTTCTCTCCTTAAATGAGCTTTTAGTGAAGCCTTTTTGTGCCTTCCGGGACACCATCCTTATGTGCCTTGAAAGCCTTTCCTTGCTTCCTCTGTATATTGTGTCCTCCTTATCCTTTTTACTTTTCTATGAAGTGCTTCTGGGGGGCAGCTGCAGGTGCCCAGCTGCAGAGAGAAGCCAATGCCATGCTGGTGCCAGGAGCCTGCTGTAATCTCTCCGCCCTGCGTGGGACCTGCAGCCCCTCCTCTCGGGACTCCTGGAGATAAGCGCAACAAGGACGTTCACGGCCCTTCCTGACGCCTCTTTGTGCTTCCTGGCACCGGTAGGAAGGCCCTGCCTTCGCATCCTTGTGAGCGCTATGCAGGGCTCCTCCCTGATGGGACACCCTGGCCAAGCCTCCGGCAGTGCTCAGGTGCTCGTTTCCTCTGTATCCCTCGAGCCCAGGTGTGTCCCTGAGCCCATGTGGAGCCGCAAAGCGATGCCTGCAGCGGGGCTCTGCAGCATCCACCTGCTGCATGACAGCTCCCCTGTCGTCCTTTGCCCCGAGAACTGCTGTTCCCTTGCTGCATGCTCTGCCGCCTTTGTGGGGAGAGACTTGGGGCTTGTCCGCATGGGAACATGCACTGGTCTAATTATACCACAGGGGTTCTGCCGGCAGAATGCCCCCATGGCCGCTGTTCTCCAGAGAGCCACACGGGAATTGTGCCGTTCCAACGAGAGTGGGAGAGCTGTGCTGGTAAATTTGTCTGCTTTGACTCTGTGTGAGGCAGGGATGGCAGCAAACTTCAGTTGCCCCAACACCCCCCGTCCAGGCTGAGATCCAAAGGGTTCTGCCCCCTGGCAGCCCACCCAAGGAAGCGCTTCTCTCTGAGCCGTATCCCTGCAGGGCGGCCCCGTTCTGAGAGCTCTGCGGCACACACCGTCATGCTTTTGCTCCTGCTTCCTTTAAATTAGCAAATTCCCTTTGGCTCTGGGGTCCGTCCACCAAGCGCCACGGCAGAGTCGTGCGGCCGGGGAAAACCCTCGATCTCTTAGAACTGGCCTGGCTGCCGGGTCGTAAGGAGCATGGAGCATGCCTGGGTCTGTGGCAAGCCTCCGTCGGTGTGTCACTCAGAGGCACCGTCTCCATCCTTCCTCCCGTGAGCTGGATGGCGCTTTCCGGTGGAATGGAGCGTTTTTCTCCCTCACTCCATGGAACAGTTTCATTAGGGATTCTGCAAGTGTCACCAGCTAATTAGTGGCATGTTAATTGAGTATTCACAATGCTGCCACCTCCAAGGACAGTGGTGCCAGCTTGAAGGGGAATGCAGATGTGTGTCTTTCATCCCGCCTGTCTGTCGGGAGGATTACAGCGGCTACAGGATGCCCGGCTCAGCTTGGCGGTGGCTTGGCAGGGGGGTTGGGCCACCCGAGAGACCCCCGCATTCAAGTTGGCCAGTTGGAAAGTTCTGGCCTGGACATTGGTCACTGGTGGGCCCCGCTCTGTGCTTGTTAAAAGGGCCCTGCCCCACCCACCCTGGCATGAGCTGAACTCCAATAATGGGCACTGCAGGGGTGCCTGCAGGCATACGCACACAGCAATCAGGCCCACGCACTGCCATGCCAGGCCCGTGATAGCCAGACGTGGCATTGCCCATCTGCGCCAGCGGGAGCATGGGTAGGCAAATTCAGTGCATCGTCCTTTGAAAACGAGGCCCTTTGCATCATGACCACATGTTAGGAATCGAGCCCCAAGCAGCTGTTGAGTTAGTGCCCAGAATGTCACCTCCAAGAGGCCCGGGGGCCTTGGCTCCATTGTCTTCGTGCTGCGGTTGCCGTCCTGGGCTAGCAGCCTGGCACAGCCTCCTGCGCTCCGTGAGGAGAACCTGGTGTGGGGAATATTGACTGAGCCAGACCCTCAAGCGAATCATGCAGGGCTCCCAGACCGGGTGAAATGCATCCAGCGCTTCTCCCAGGCCAGGTGCAGTCTTTAGAACTGGATTAAAGTGCTTGGGGGTTTGGGGACTCCTCGTTCTCAGTCACATTCTCTCCTAAAATCAGCCCTGATGACCAAGTGGCCCCTGCTGGGTTACCTACATCGTCCCCCGGCACACCCCCTTTCCTTGTGTCTGTGAGACTGAGCTAAGGACCCTGCCCTGGATGTGATGTGGGACGCTGCGTGACAGAAGCTCCAAGCAAGGTGCTCTGAGCCAGACCCCACCCTGAGGGCATTGGGGGCAGAGAGAACTCCCCTCCCAGCCGTGGCACTGGATGGATGGCACGCTCGCATTCAGCGTGCTCAAGCAGTGACTGATCTCGGCTTCCTGCTTTATTTAACGGTGATTTCAAACGCAATACTCCCTAAAGCCCGGGGACCTGAGTCAGCAGCTGGGGGATTGTGCCAGTCTAGACCCTGCACACAAAACTAGCTCCTCCCGAGCCCCGGAACCATTCTATTTTTTAAAAACAGTAATACTAATAGTCCCCTTTCTAAAGTCTAGGTGTAAAGAACAGGAGTGGGGCGGGACTGATAAGATTGGGGGGCGAGGGGAGCTCATTAGAACTGGCTCCAGTAAAAGCTCCTGCTCTTCCTGTCCTGGCGATTGCAGCCCGACAGCCTTGGCACCTTCTGTAAAGCAGAGATCCGGCTCCCTCTGGCCTGCACTGCTCTTCAGCTCCCCTGGCCCAGCACAGCAGCTTCGTGCCAGAGCAGACTGGCCTCCCTGCAGCCAGCAGAGCGCTGGAGCTGGCTGGGCGCAGGAGCGTTGGAATTCGCCAGTTTCTTGCCGGCGCATGGCTGGAAAGGCCGATGGAGTGTGGCTTTTCTCAGGCAGATCCAGAGCAGAGGCTGCCATGCTTTGTCTGTGTCACATGGATTTGAATCCCTTACTGTGGCACTGGAGACAGCCCTTCCCTGGCTGGCACTCCGCTGCCGCGATGGGAGGGCAGATCTCACAGGGCCATGTGGACACAGTGTGGAGTGGGAGGTGCCTGGTAGCAGCATCCTCGTGAGGGTTACCTGCTAAAATGGCATCAGGGCGGAGCGTATGTTCCTGTCAGGACACGGAGGGAGGGGGTGAAATTTCACATGGGGTTATTATTTGTTTATTACAATAATCGCTTGGGACCAACTCAGAACAGGGGGCCATTGTGGTGGGTGCTTTGTGTACAAAGTGCGCACAGTCTAAATAGACTGGACAGGCCAGGGGAGAGGAGCCTGGTGGAACATGCAAGCAGAGGGACCAGTGTGAGGGCAGCAGATGGCAGTTTGTAGCCACCAGTTTTTATGTCTTGGGTGGGTTTTTTTGTGATGGAGGCACATGGGGGCGCAGGGCAAGGGGAAAGGTTAGATTTTAGGCCTTTGGGTTTTCCGCATGGTTTTACTTTGATTTCTCTTTGTACACTTTTAATAGGAAGTCTTTGGAGTTGGGCCCTGGCTGAAACAGTCCACAGCTGCCTGGATTGTCATTGTCAGCAGATAGCTTTAAACAAACATTGTCTATATACACAAAACTTGGGGGGGGGGTGAGGAGGAAGTGTGTGTGTGTGTGTGTGTATATGTTAAGCATATATATAATATACATTTGTATGTATGTGTATATGTATTGCATATTTCTCTGTGTGTGTATAATACATATACACACACACACACACACACACACGGTATATTATATATTTGTGTGTGTATATATATGATATACTTCTGTGTGTATGTGTGCATATACATATTATATATAATACTACACGCACAAAGAACTATTAAAAAATGAAGGTTGCAAAGTCAAGCACTCAGAAGCTAGGAAGTGCCATAGTTAAGGTTGCCTTTGTCACCTTAATTTAGCCCTCTTGTGCATACGTGTTATGATAGTCTTTAATTATATGATCCCATACTATTTTCCCACATGACCCCTGACTCATTCAGTGCACAAGATGGACAGCGCACACTTAATTCATTATTTTGTTTTCTCCTCATTGTTCTTATAATGGGAATTGCCAGGCTACCTTACTAGGTGGTGCTACCAGCCCCGCTACACCAGAGAGTGTGTGTGTGTGTGTGTGTGTGTTTTCTCCTCTCCTGTGCTAGTGCTGAAGGCCTAAGCTCAGGACATTTAAAAAATCATCCCTTTTGCTATATATTGTTTTCCTTTGCAATTCCTTTCCCTTAGCCACAGAGACCAGATTGGCCTCTCCTGCAGGTGGCATGCTGTTGTGGCATTCTTGGCACTGCAGGGATGTTTAAATGTAAAGGAAGAAACATGCTCCCACCAACAGTCTTACGCAGCCTTGTGAAAACTTTCCCATTCCTGTCCAGTGAAATTCACTCTTGTGCTAAAGACCAGCATGAGGCCTCTCTGGGACAAGTAGAACTTAAGTGATGCCTCAGCCTCATGCCGATCCTCAGCACAGGGGTGAATTTCACCCATTCAGCTTTGTTAACACCTTCTGTCTTGAGAGGCGACGTGCCTGCCTGGCTCCCTTGCCTGGTGTGTTTAGCAAGGAAAGCCAGCTGCAACTGGTCATTTTCCCAAGCAAGGGTGCTGGCAGGAAGGCTAGATTCCTTCTTTCCCTTGAGCACTGAGCAGGGCTAAGATCGAATGCATTGAATCTCATAGGGACAGGGGCAGAATGTGTCCCTTCTTGTTGTTGTCTGAATACAAACCACTGGTGTTTGGAGCTTAAATCTCCAATGGAGAGATGTCAAACTGTGGGTAATATTCATCCCACATAGGAGCAGCAGGGAAGTGGACTGGGCAAGCCCTCGGTTCTCCCCAGCCCAATCCCAATTTATCTCGGCTCCCCCACTCTCTTGATTTGGAACCGGGTTGCTGCACATGTTCTGCTGGAAGGCATCCACTGATCCGAAGTGTCTTTCTCATATCTCCCAGCAGCTACATTTAATCCTGCTCGAAGGGCCTGATTTTAATTGCCTTAATAGATTTGTTAATAACAATGTCTATTTAAGACACCTGTAAAAAGCCCATAACATTAACTTAATGGGGGAAATGGCCGGTGCTCTCTTCCATTCTGCCTTTTGAATTACCGGTACAGGCGCTTAATGGAAGAACAATGAACAGGCAAGGAAATGGGCCGTCCTGTTCGGTGTGCGCGTGTGGGTCTGCGCACAGCTGGCTTTACGCTTAGGGTCTAGGGGTCAGAATGCCACAAATTCATCTTCAACACTAGCTCAGGTTATTGTCTCTCACGCGCGCAGCAGGAGCCAGAGGAGCTGAAGCTAAACCAAGAGGCCAGTTTCTGGCTCTTTGTAGGTGCTGGTTGAGACGGGCCCTTTTGGAAAAACTCAGCAGCTTTAAAAAACCCAAACCACCCAACCCTCATCACTGCTGCTGTAAGAGACAGAAAAACCCCACGTCACAATCTCCAAGGCAGCAGGGCATGTGCCCTCCACGTGTGACACAGACCAAGCATCTAATGGCACAAAGAGCAGAGGACACACTGCCATCCCTCTGCACACAGAGCTCATTTCCCCGCGGAGGTGCCGAGGGAATTCCAGGACAGGGCGGGCAGCAAAGGGCCCAATCACCAATTGCTCTTGAAGTCAACGATACGGGACGTGTCTTTTTGCAAGCAAGCGATAAGCCAAGGGAGGCCAAACTGCAGCCCGTCCAACGTAGCAGACACCAGATAGTCAGCAGAGAATGCCTGCAATCCCAGGGACTCTGGTGAGGTCGCACAGCATGGGAGGTGGTGCAAAGTGCAGCCCAGGGTGCATACATTGGAGCAAACCACAGCTGCCTTCCTCTTACGTACAGAGGGGCATTTCGCAGAAGATCTCAGCGTGCCCTGCCATGCATCTGTCGGGCCCGAGCCTGACCCTGTTGATGTCAACGGTAATAATCCAAGCAATTTGAATATGAATCCAAGCAATCTCAGTATTCTGGGACCTGTAGTCTCTGCAGGACCTATCACCTCCCACTTCCACCACCTAAAATGGACTCTTTGCACGGGAATATTTCTCACTATGAAATGCATGTAGGGGGACCCAGATGCTGATTAGGTGGCCACAGAGTTTTATGTATCAGAGGGGGAGCCGTGTTAGTCTGGGTCTGTAAAAAGCGACAGAGTCCTGTGGCACCTTATAGACTAACAGACGTATTGGAGCATGCATCTGACGAAGTGGGTATTCACCCACGAAAGCTTATGCTCCAATACGTCTGTTAGTCTATAAGGTGCCACAGGACTCTTTGTCGCTTTTTACAGTGTTTTATGTGTTTCGCAGCAATGAGACGCCAATGGCAGGACTTTAGCTGACTTGAAGGGTTCATCTTGCTATGGATTTAAGCAGGGGTCAGCCAGTGCGTGGAGTCCAGCATTCCTTCAACTCTCTCATGCCAGGGAGCTCTCCATTTCAGAGAGTCATAGGGTTAGAAGAGTCCGCAAAGGTCATCCAGTCTAAACCATCCACCCTGCCAATACGCAGGATTTGTTGGGGCTAAACCATCCAAGACAGATGGCTCCAGCCTCCTTTTGAAAACCTCCAGTAAAGAAACTTCAACCTCCCAAGGCAGGCTGTTCCATTGGCCTACTGTTCTCCCCACAGAAAGCAACTCCACCAGCTGAACAGTGGGTGAGATTCCACTGCTTGTTACCCACAGTCTCTCTGCGGGTTCTGATCAATATAAAAGGGGGCTTTCGCCAGTCGCTGGAATACTAATTGTCTGTCGTTTCCGCCTGGCAGAGGGGTGGCTGACCACAGAATTTCAGATTGTCTGGATAGGCGCTAATTAGCTAAAATTAAAGGTGACGTTTAATACAATGGTGAATTCTGAACAGTTTACAATTAACGTGGGTTTTGCACAGTGAGTTTATTCGGTAATTACTGTTCTCCCGCAAGCAGGGAGCGGGTGGCTGGAGGGTTGGTTTAGATCCTGGGTGGTATTTATGTGGTGTGTGTAATTCATACTCACTCCCTGGAGCTTGCTTTCCGGCACTTGGCTTGGTCCGATCTCTCGTTCTGTCAGTTCTGCTGCACAAGCTCCGTTTTGAGCTTCTCCTTCGTCGCTCATGGACTCTTGCAAAAAGATAGAAGCCTTTCATGCACAGCTTAACAGCCTGCCCCCCCAGGATATGGGGTACTCCTCTACGTGCCCTGGACTGGTGGGTGTTAACAAGATAAATCAGCTCTGTTTTATTTTGGGAGGCAGGGGGGCTGGGCATCAGGCAGCCTTTGGGAACAAACTTGATCTATCCCAGGACCTGCGGCGGGAATCTAGCTACCCAGGCCTTGCCCTCTGACCTCAGCGATTGACCTCCCCTAAGGCAGCAATCTGTATATCACGACCGTAGCTCTCTAAGTGCAGTAGAGATGGGCTCACAAGCTGAGAGCTTAGACCGCTGTCCTAATTCTGCTCCCAATGCTCTCAGCCTCTCAGCTCCCCACAGTGTCCTTTGGCCACACAGCAGCGGGGGCAATGCCGGACAGGGCATAACTTGTGGCACAGGGAGAGTTCCTGCATGAAGGGTCCGTTTATGTCCCCACCTCCATTATCCGCCCAGGGAGGTGAGGGTGCGCCCGTCCCAGCCCCTAGTGAAGGTTGGGAAGGTTGTATACTTCCCTCCCTCATCCACTGGCTTAAAGGGGAAGGGGCCTTTCCACTCGTTAGCCAGCTCACTTTTCCCACACCTGCCGGCGGGCCCCACTGCTGCTGGAGCAGCCCTTCCTTTTTGGGAACTGAGCCGCGAGGCCACTTCCCAGTCATGTGGAACGATTTCCCCATCTTCATAAAGTATGTGTGAAATGCTTATACGATGTCTTTTTCCATGCCATTACTTCTACTGGAATTGAGTGTGTGCAATTGCATTTCGAGCCCAATGCATACTCCGCTCTGCCTGCCCCACATAGCCAGAACCCCAGTGGCTTGACTATCGCCTGTGATTTGGATAGTCCAGAGGAGCCATTACAGTGCTGCACAGGGAACTGTTTTCTAGCGCCTTCATTATATGCTGGTGTGCTCATTCAAAAAAGGACCCCCCGTGGCTTTAAAAAAAAGGGTTTCTCAGCATGCTCTGAAAACAGATTTTGTGAAACCATGTCCTCCTGGCTAATGTCTCTATTATGTGGGATTGCTGTTCCCCTTCCACAAAACTGCTTGTCCTCGTTTTTAAGAGTATTGTAATAGTCCTTTGCTCTGCAGTTTGTACAATTACCAGTGACCGTTAAAGGAAAACCGCGGCCTGGAGCAGGTGACACGGCCCAGTGCCCTGCGTGCCGGGACAGGACGACAGGCAGACAACGTGTGTGTTGTCATTGAAAAGCAAGGTCCTGTCTTGGCATTTCTGGGCCGGTTCCTGGCGGCGGCCAGGCTGTTAGTGACATCAGAGCAGTGATGGCTGACCCGCCCAGAACCTCCACACCGGCCGTGGACCTGCCTCTGCACCCCTTGCACCTGCAAAAGCGTGTTGGAAATCTCACCAGAGCCGTGTTTCCTGAGACATTTTGGCCTTTCTGGTTCTGAAGAGAAACTCAGAATTGGGGGGAAGAGTTTTGTGTTTTGAGGCTTTCAGAAAGGTCCACTTTGAGTTTGACTCCAAGGTTTCCTGGAGGGCTGGGTCTGTGGCCCCTGCTTCCCGCGAGACCCAGACCCTGGTCTGCTCACCATGGAGCGCTGGGACGGTTAGATGGGACATCAGAACTCGGAGGGCTTCGAACTCAGTCTCTCATTTCTATTATTAACCCAGCGCTGCAGCAGGTGGGAAGCTGGCAATGACCCCCCTGGCCTCCTGGGGTGTGTCACCCTCCCCAAGCAACTGCAGCCACTTTGAAACGTCTAAATAACAACAGACGTGTTGTGCCTGGTACATCTCCTGGTTAATTCCTGGGGCCGCGGGACCTTTCAGACTGCTGGTGGCCTGCGCTGCGTGCATTAGGTGCGGGGGCCCCGGAAGGCTTGCATTGCCCGTGTGACGTGTTGGAGATCTCGGCAGCTCAGAGGGTTGCTTCGGTGTCTTCCTCTGTCGCCCACTGATGGCGCTGCCACTCCTCTGGCTGGTCTCTGCGCCCCACCTGGAGTCATTGGAACATGAGAGTGAAGCTGCTGGTAATGGTGATTTGATTCTTCTGGCAACCCCCAGGGAAGCTCCTGCTGGCTTTGAAATCCACCTTTGCTTGTGGGAGTCTCTAGATGGCTGCCCTGCTCTAGGCGGGCCCCAGACGATTCTCCATGCAGCGAGAATCGAGTGGTCCTGCACTGCAATGCGTTTTGCTCCTACCTGCATCTCATGGGACCAGTGGTGTGGCTGAGGGTCACATTCAGGCTCGGTGCAAGCTAGTGCCGCTGGGGTATGAATATGGCTCCTGGGTCTCCAGAATACGAGTATTGTGTATTTATATTAGATTAGCACCTCAGGGCGCTATATGTGCACACAGTAAGAGCCAGCCCTGCCCCCGAGAGCTTGCCAGCCTGAGTAGACAATACAGGGAGGGGAGGGGAAAGAGGCGCTTTGTCTGACTTGCTCAAGGTCACCGGGCAGATCAGTGGCAGAGCCAGGTCTCCGTACTCCCGGCCCAGTGCCCTCTCCTCTAGGCCGCACTGCCTCTCCTAAAACAAACCCTGCTTTCCCCGAGGGATCGAAGAGCTCCACCTGTGGCTGAAACAGCCTTTGCGCCTCATGCCGGATCTGAAAGACCTCAGTGTAAAAGTGCTAATGGTGAAGGGGAGCAGCTGGACATCCCTGCAGGGCCAGCTCCCTTGCGTGCACTTCAGCATGGCCCCCCAGCATACCACCCCCTGAACTGAGGGTGACGACAAAGGAGTTCAGTCTCCAGGTTCCATTCGGTCCTTGACCCCTCTGCTGAAATAGACCAAAAACCTTTGAGATACCAGGGTGGCTTGTGTGACATTGACATTGGTTCCTCTAGGGGTGGGTCTAACTGAGACTCCCTCCTGGTCTCCACCTGGCCATCACGTGGTAGTGAGTTGGGGTCTCGTTCAGCCACTACCAACCTGGGTCAGCTTCAAGGGGAGTAGAGACCCGGCATGCCTCACCATGTACCCTGTAGAGCACGGTGCCTCCTGACAGGAGTCGGGTATCCGCTCCAGAGCCTGGGAATTCTCACCTGTCTCAGCCGGATGCCTGAGAGAAAACTTGCCTTTCGCAATATGAGGATGAAAAAGCTTGCACCGAGGCTGGAGGTTGCTGTTTTGTGTAGCTCACTCCGAGGTCAGTGCTGTGGTTGGATGACCCTTGTGTCTCTCAGGAGAAGGCCGGCAGCTACCTAAGCCTGAAAGGGTTTCGTTTATGAATGACTCAGTAGCAACCATCATTTTCTGCCTTCTTGTGTGTATGGAGATTTTAAACACCTAATTTATTCCATCTATTAGATAGATTTTGTAGATTTAATCATTTTCACAGTTGGTGGCTCATTGGATACTCAAGATAAACTCCAAATGAAAGTATAATGGGTAGGACAAATGAGTTTTCACACCAGAATGGCAGAAACTTGCTTGGGAAAGAGTTTGAGAGGAACAAAAATATATACATAGATAATTTTTTTTCCTGCAGTGGCTTTTGCTGACTATAGTAGGTTACCACAGTTAATTTCACCAGTTTTGTTCATCTGTAAAATTGCATAAAAGTGACATTTTTGTGCTCATTATAGGAAGTGCTGATTTATAGCTAGTAAATGGAATGCTTTTCCATTTTTGGTGAGGTTCTCGTAGCAGCGCAAAGCACCCATGAAATTGCTTGTATAATGTAGTTTAAATCCAATCTCAGAGAAAGATCCCCCCGTTGGGTAAAGTGACATTTCCATTCTCCACACTGAGTTTATTTTAGGCCACTTAGAAGTGACTTTATAAGAGAAAGGGGGCAGGTTTGTGCTGTGACCTCGTTTCTGCCGGGCTGAGGGCCAAAGAGCACTCGATGGGGATTGCTTGCGAGAAGCTCCCTGAAGCCTGCCGCTGGGCGGAGGGTTCGTGCAAGTTTTTCTAAAATTGACCCGGAAGAACTTTCAAGTGAGGAGCCCCAAATTGTCCAAGAAGAAGAGATGACTGAGTGTGAAATGATCAGGCAGTAAGACGAGCCGAGGCGAGCGCAGTGGGCGACAGGCAATGCGTTCCCGAATAACTGAATAAAACCTCACTAGTCAGGCGCAGTGGGGGGCTGCCAGAGGACAGGAGAGAGGCCCAGGCATGAATATGTGCAATTAACATGCAGAGATGGAAACCGCTGCCTCCCCAGTCCCGTGGAACCTTGTTTATCTGCCTGTCGTAGGCAGCTCTGCTGTGCCTAGCATGCTGGGGGCTAGAGGCCAGATGCAGCTGGGGCATGTTCCCCCAGCACGCTATCACTTACCACCCCCTGTTCCCCGGTTACGTCCCCACCGGCCACTTGGATTTCCTCTGGACTCCAAACTCTGCCCTGGTACGGGGGCTGCAGCCAATGCTGAGCCATGAAGATGGCGATAGGGAAGGCGTGGGAAATTCGGGCTGTGCGTGTCTTCTCCCTGCGGAGGCAGGAGCCTTTGCTGCTGGGGTGCTGCTATTGGCAGGGGCCATTGGACCCCCCAAAACGCAAGGCCCCGAGTGGTTGGTTGGTTGGGGATGGGGGTCAGGGACCCTGTTAATCTGAGGCCTCTGTCCTGGGCAGCCTCATTGGGTCGGCCTTGTGAGATGCTGGGCGGCCCCGGGGGTCACAGTGCGTTCTCTTTCCCATGCGGGGAGCAACAAGGGCCCCTGCTGTGGGCCCGAGGCCTGTTCATCACCCCGCCCTCAGTTCAGCTGCGGCTTGCCCCGTGGCGCGCACCGTCGCGTTTCCAGGGGCTGGTGGCTTGGAAGCTGCCAGGCTGGCTGATGGCACACCTGCGGCTGGGTCACCCATGCCAAGGAGGTGCTCCTGGCTGAGGGCCAGCAGCCTGAACAAGGCCCCAGTGCAGCGGAAAGGCTGCGGGTAGCCATGGCCCCCAACCTGAGGAATGACCACTCCCAGCGTGCAGTGCCCCATTTATATCTGGTGGCTGCATGGCCTGTCACAAGATTATGGCATCTGTGGGCTGCGTTAGGCCACTCCTGAGCCACTCCAGGTGGGGTGAGGCAAGGAGCCCAGTGAATGCAGCTGAGTCTGGGGCGAAGGGGCTCGTCGTGGAGGCGCCTGCCTTTACTTCCCCTCTGCTGCTGACTGAGCAGCAGGCGGGCACCACGTGGCAGCAGGCTCTGCCGTTCCGGAGCTCTCTGTTATCACCCCACTGCCGCACCTCCTCTTAGCCTCCTCCCAGCCCAGCCGCCCGAGAAGGACACGGCTTCCTTTGAGGTTTCACTCAATCAAGAGCCTGATGAGGAGACCCCCCCCCCGGCCCCCGGGCGCAGAGAACACCAGTCCCAGAGCTCCCCGGAAACCCAGTCGGCTCCGAGATTGAGAGAATTTCTTTTTGTTTCTCTCCAAAGCAGCTTCCCCTTAACGCTTGTGCTACGGAGCCGGCCCCAAAGAGCCAGTTCAGAGGGGCCAGCGGTGCCCCGTCAGCCTGGAGCTGCTCACACGTGTTCGGCCTATTTGCCACATGACTGGCTTAATGGCTGTAATCTTGTCTTCCCCGGCTTTATGGCCCGAGCCCGTGGATGGCAGATAACAGATCCCCGATCAAATTGCAGCTTTGCCTTGTTAACTTACTTTGAAAATGTCCATTTTCCCATTTGGGGTCATCTCTTCCGCGCCGGGAAGGAGGAGGGAGGAGCTGCTGGCTCTGGGGCCTGCATAGTGCCTGGCCGGGCTGGTTCTGGGTCCCCGGGCCGACCCTCTGCTGTGGGGGGGAGGGGATTTCTGCCCACTCCCACGCTCTGCACTTGTAGCCCCTGCATTTCTGGGCTGGCAGGACCGAAGGCCAGCTCGGGTGGCTCCATGACAGAGGCATCGCCCCTGGGCGGGAACTCGGCACCTGAATCTGCTCTCGCATCTCCTGCCTGAGCGTGACCCATGCTGTAGAGATGCCATTGGGGCAGGGGGGTCTCTGGGGGTATGTGGGTGGGGAGAAGGGGGGTGAGATGTTGGGGGGGGGCAGGTGAGCCTATATAAAGGGTGGGATTGTGGGGGATGACGTGGGGCTGTTAATGTATGAACGTGTGTGTCTGTGTGGAGAGGGGTCTGTGCGCTGATGTGTCAGGGGAAGGGTAGGTGTGGCTGTTGCTGTGTGCGTGCATGGGCAACTTACTGTGTACACGTGGCAGAGGGGATGTGTGCACATGCACATTGCGGGGGGGTTGTGTGTGTGTGTGTGCGCGCACATGGTGGGGTATGTGCATCTGGCAGGTTGTGTGTGTGTGTGCACGTTGCAGGGGGATTTTGTGTGTGCGCACCCACATGGTGGGGGTGTGTATGTGATGGTGTGTGCATTCATGTGGCAGGGTGTGTGTGTGTGAGCACATGTGGTGAGGTGTGTGAATGTGGCAGGTGTGTGTGCGCGCCCATGTGGCGGTGGGTGTGTGCGCACACATTGCGGGGGAGTTGTGTGTGTGCATGTGGTGGGTGTGTGCACACATGTGGGGGGGTTGTGTGTGCACATGTGGTGAGGTGTGTGAATGTGGCAGAGGTGGTGTGTGTGTGTGCGCGCACCCATGTGGCAGTGGGTGTGTGCGCACACGTTGCGGGGGGGGGATTGTGTGTGTGTGCATGTGGTAGGTGTGTGCGCACACATTGCAGGGGGGTTGTGTGTGTGCATGTGGTGAGGTGTGAAGGTGGCAGGTGTGTGTGTGTGCGCGCCCATGTGGCGGTGGGTGTGTGCGCACGTTGCGGGGGGGTTTGTGTATGTGTGCATGTGGTGAGGTGTGTGAATGTGGCAGGTGTGTGTATGTGTGTGTGTGTGCGCGCCCATGTGGCGGTGGGTGTGTGCGCACACGTGGCGGGGGGGTTGTGTGTGTGCATGTGGCAGATGTGGGGGTGTGTGCACACGTTGCGGGGGGGTTGTGGGTGTGTGAATGTGGCTGGGTGTGTGTACGTGCACGCACATTGCTGGGAGGGGGCGTGTGTGTGGAGAGGCGAGGGCTCTCTCCGAGGTGCCCTGGGCTCAGTGCTGATGCTCCCTCTAGCAGCTTGGATGGTTTGGGTGCCCCCTGTTCCTGACTGTGCAGAGTGAGCGGTTCCCGCTGCAGCAGCGCCGCGGTCAAACTCCGGAGCCCTGAGCACCAGCCTGGCGGCTCCCCGTCCTGGTGCAGAGGCTGGGCGCGTTCTGGCAGCTCCTCCGGATTTCATTCTGTAAACGAATAACAACGCCGTACTTCTCGTAACGTGCTCCGCAGGGAGCAGGCGGCAGCGCTGGGCCATGCCGCTCGCCCGTGCACCGGGAGCGTGGTAAACGGGATGGGTGGCGCTTGCTGACGTGACGGGGAGTAACTGCAGGGGGCTGGGTGGTCCAGCCGGTGCCAGCAGCCGACACTTACCGGATGTGGGGAGGAGGCTAGCTGGCCGCATTGCCAAGGGTTGTGCCCGTAGGAGGCTGGCATGGCGTTTTCCCATGGGTACCGATGGCAGAATGAGCCCCGTCGGTGTCGGTATGTTTAACAGCAGGATGCTGAAATGAAGGATTCCCTTGTCAGTACTTCTGCGTACTCTCTGGCTCCCAAACCGTTTTCCAAACAGCAATTAACGAGGCACCTCACAGCCCCTGTGAGACCCGGCGGTAGGTCCTCGTTTCACGGGGCTCACTGGTGGGGGAAGTGACTTGCCCGGGGAGCCAACAGTAGGAGTAGGATGAGTCTGGTCCCTGGCTCTAGCCCTGTCCCTGAGCTGGGAATGGAACCCAGGAGTTCTAGCTGCCGGTGCCTCTCGGCACGTGCAGTTTAGTGCCGTTCCTGGCCGAGTCTAATGCTCTGCCCTCCTTTGTGTCTCGTAGGTGAAACGGCGGCCTCCATGCATTCCCCACGCTACCCCAGCCCAGCCGAACTGGACGCCTATGCACAGAAAGTCGCCAACAACCCCCTAACCATCAAGATCTTTCCCACCAACATCAGGGTCCCCCAGCACAAGCACCTTAACCGGACGGTCAATGGGTACGACACGACAGGGCAGCGCTACAGCCCCTACCCCGTGCATTCCAGCGGCTACCAGGGCCTCCTGGCCATCGTAAAGGCCTCGAGCAAAAGCATCGTGAAGAACTCGGAGGGCAAGCGGACTAAGATGTCTCCAGCGCAGGTGGCTATTGCCCCCTACCCAGTGTCAAGCACTTTAGCGCCAGGCCCCTCGTGCGCCGGGCACTTGAATTATCACAGTACTCAGAAGCAGCTCGAGGCGCCGGTCCCCCCAAACGTGACCGTAGCGACGTCGGTGATCCCGCTCGCAGGCCGGAGCCTGACCCTGCAGCAGTCCAACCTGCCCTCTATCCAGAGCATCATCTACCAGATCAATCAGCAGTGCCAGGCCCAGGGCTCCCAGCAGGCCTGCCAAGGGGTGGTGGTTACCAACCCCAGCCCAGCCAAGCATGGCGCGGCCAGTGGCTTCGCTAGCATGGCGACGGCGGGCGCTGCTGTGGCCTATGCCGGTGCCGTCCTGCCCGACTGCCGCAAAGGGGCTGAACTCGCCATAAGCTCCAACCCGGCCATGACCGTCGGCCCCAAGGCCGGCATCTACCCGGACGGCATGGATTACCTTCTCTGGCAGCAGAAACAGCAGCAGCTCCGAATGTACAGCGGGGGCAGCGGAGGGGGGGGCGCCGTCAGCAAGTCCCCAGAGACGTGTGCGGGGGTCTCGCGCCCCTACACCCTGACGGGCGCGGTGGAGAAGGTGAGCTCCTCCCCTTTGAACTGCGTGGCCATGCACGGCAACTTCTCGGTGGGCCAGTATTTTGCCCCCCCTTGGAACAGCATCTTGGTCACCCCCAACAGCGACTGTTACAACCCCCAGGAGCTCGCCAATGGGCACCGTGAGCTCGGCGTGCCCCCCTCCGACGGCCTATCCAGCAAAACGCTCTGCAATACCTCCATCCTCAGCAGCAGCCTCCAGTCGCTGGAGTATCTCATCAATGACATCCACCCGCCATGCATCAAAGAGCAGATGCTGGGCAAGGGCTACGAGACAGTGTCTGTGCCAAGACTCTTGGACCATCAACACGCCCACATTCGCCTGCCCGTCTACAGATAAGAGCCTGACGCTGCTTTCCAAACAAAGGGCCATGGTGGGAACTTGACTGGCATCCATTCTCCTCTCCGGCACCGCCAGGGTCTGTGGCGAAACAAAGCGAGGGCTGGGGAGGGGGGGGGTTGGTTAACGAAAGGGGCTGGGGGGCCCCAAAGACGCTGGAATTAATTGGGGTTGTTGAACTGGATACACCTGAAACCCGCTGGAAGCCACGGACGAAGGAATGCTATTTCTAGAGCTCTGAAATGGTCGTTTCATTTCCACGAATGTGAACAGGGAATCGCTACAAGTTGCTGCTATCCAGGGAGAGAAGGTTTCGCTGTGTGCGTGTGCGCGTGCGTGCGTGTGCGAGTGCGTGTCTGTGTGTGTGCGTGAGGCGGATCTGCATGTGGGAGAACCCCCAATTCTCTCCTGTGCTGAGTCCCCAGGAGAGTTTTAAGTAAAAGAAGAGCTCCAATCCCCCGATAATTCCATGCCATTGCAGCTTGGTCATGACCAGAAAGAGCTAATGCCTAATTTCTAGTTGAAGTCCATAACTTGCACTGCTTTGAGTAAAGCTAATAATTGGGGACAGTCTGGAGGCTATTTAAGAAAAAGAAAAACACTTGAAAACTTGAACAGATTTTTTTTTTAGTTAAATATACTGTACATTTATGTGTTGGCTGCTACAGAGTCTCTTCCTCCGCTCCCTCCCCCACCCGCCCCCATTGCTTGGGCCTAGTCTGTTACTTTCATTAAACCATACGTTTTTGATGCTTTCTCAGTGAAAAGGTTTCATTGCCCAGTTGCCCACACGGTGGGGGAAGAGCCACATTAAGCTAAGGAGCCAGGGACCTGGGTGAGCAAAAAGGCCACCAAGTTAAGGATATTTTACCCTCCTCATTGTTCTTGCAGTTTTCCAAGCGTTTCCCTAGCCCCCGTGGTAAAGAGAGAGTCTGAGAGGGCAGAAGCAAAATGTGACTTACCTCGGGCGGATCCGAGGCAGGACCCCTGTTCTAATTTGTAAAAGAGTCCACACCCGCTTAACAAACCCACCCTCACCCCATCCCAAATAGAAGAGCTTGTGATCTCCCTCCACCACTCTCAAAGCAGCTGATCATTCGCTAATCCAGCTGGGCACAAATGTAACTCTAGCTGAGCACCCGGCAAGCAATTTCTTTTTTATTATCAGGAGATGAATGGGGAGCCATTATGGTGTCTCCAGGCTCTGGGAAGTCTGCTCAGAGGAGTGGTCCGTCTCCCCTCCCCCATCCCCACCCTCTACCCAGGTCCCATCACAGGAACATTCTGAATTCTAAGATTTCCAAGGTTGTTTTTTTTCTTTACTGTCAATTATACCTTTGTTCTGTTGTAGAGGCAACTTGCAGGTGAAGAGAAGTAGAATCACATTTAATACATCTACCCATTGTACCAGGTTGTAATTTGCATACTTTATTTTCTTTTTTAAACAGTTCAAAAATGTTCATTATGGTCTGTTTTTCAGTATGTGTAATTATGTGTTTAATAGATTTATTCATTTAAAAAAAGCGGTTCTACATTACAGAAAATACAAAGTTTTTTGATGTTTAAAGGAAAAAAACCCCACCCCAACGAAACCCAATGTGATTGTGCTCAGAAAAGAGGTACTGTATCCTTAAAAGGCCTGTTCAAGCACTAAGTGCATTTAGAAATCTCTGAGAATGTTTTTTTATACTAAAATTGACCATTATATTCTACTGTGAGAAGTGCTGTCTGCACTATATTGTTTTAAAAATGAGAGAAAACGGAAAAAAAACAAAACAAAACCCACAAGCTGTGTGTCCGAATGTTGTTTTCCCAAAGTAAAACCAGGATATCATCGGCTGTGTGCTCTGGATTTTGTTTGCTGGCTGCGGCCTCTCCTGGATTATTCCAGCCCATCTGCAGGGGTGGGGGACAGGAATATCGAAGGCGGAGAGCGTCAACAAAGGTTCCCGGGCGCCCACCCCACTGCGCGCTCAGGATTTTGGCATTCGTGGCAAGTAAGAGAAGCAATTTCCTGACTCTTGGGGGAGGCGGGCAGGAGAACAATCTGCAGCCAGCAGGGTGGGTCATGGGTGGTGTGGAACTTGCCTTTTACTGAATATTACCTGACCCCTCAGCCTTGGCCGGACAGTTACGTTGGGTCCGGTTACTGCCCGGCTGTGTCCTAACCGGCTGATAACATTGTTTGGTTAGGCCTGTGCTGACCGGCATCACACACCTAAGGGAGTCATGCTGTGCCTGGGTCTTTCCAAAGTTAGGACAACTGGCTGGAACTGTGAGGATGTCAGCTCCCAGGTCCATTCGTATAGTCCCTCTGGTGCGTTGTCTGTTCGGTGACCTGCTTCCCCTCCCAGTGCCTGCGAGTGTTCAGACTGTTATGTCTTTAATTCACACCCCTCTCCCAGGGCAGCATGTGCATTACTGACCGGTTTTACACAGTGCAAGAACATAGAAAGACAGGCCCCCTGAGCCACTGTACGCTTAGGGCCAATTCTCCTGTTGGGTCAGCAGAGTCAGTCCCTCCCTCTGTGCATGTCTGTGCCCCTGAAAGAGGGAAGGTCCCTGCTCCTGCCATCCGCTCCCCCAGCTTTAAGCAGAGCAGGCGCTCGCTCTCGATTTTCTTTATTGGAATCTTCAGGCCCAAGATGTATCTTGCTCATAACCGCCATCCCCCTGCAGGATTCCAAATTAGATGCAGTGCCACCTGGATAACTATCGATCATTTCGACTTGCCCTAGGAATTCCCCTGGAACCTAGACATAAAAACTGTCAAAGCCAGGATGGTGGTGCTGGGAACTGCGGCTTTTAGAAGAAAAGGCAAAGAGAAACAAAGAGAAGGGGCAAGGAGGTGCCAGGATATATAGTGCGACGCCATGGCCTGTTGTCAGAGCCGCCTGCATCTCAATTGGTGGGTTGCAGGCTTAGCTGGAGGAGCTGAATAGGCTGGTGGCTGGGTTTTTTCAGCTATGGGGCAGAGCCGGATTAAGAGAGTTTGTCCTTGGTGCTGCCAAGCTGCCTAGGCACCAGGATGGGACTCTGTTTCTGAAGAACAGTGCCCGCTGCGGCTTGTCCGTGGGACGTATTCGCTCTGGGCTGTCCCCACAAAGGGGAGCACTGCTTGTACCCTTTCACAGGTGTGGAGGCGATAGTCCAACAGGTCTTTTCCATGTCAGTCGCTCAGATTTTTTAGGGCGCTTGGGCACCAACGAAAAGTCTAAATAAATGTCTAATGCTAGTGAGCCATTAATCCAGCCTGGGCTCCAGCATCTGTGTCTCACCCAAACCAGCGCATTAAACAAAACCAGGACACCCCCCCCCCCCCATGTACATACATTGTACTTAATGTTTTTACCACCGCTTGCTGCCAGACACCTGTCTCTCTTGCAAAGCACGTGCGCCTAGCAAGATGCTGAAACGTGGCGCTCTCTGAGCCCAGCTTAACAGGGGCCATGTGTAAGGGTGAGCGGCGCTGGACAGCCCAAGCTACGGGGGAGGGAGGGAAGG
Source organism: Platysternon megacephalum (assembly GCA_003942145.1). Taxonomy (NCBI): domain Eukaryota; kingdom Metazoa; phylum Chordata; order Testudines; family Platysternidae; genus Platysternon; species Platysternon megacephalum. The sequence goes on along the minus strand of QXTE01000013.1, from coordinate 3,479,615 downwards.
AGGGAGCACAACCTGGACTAAGGTCTATCCAAAAGAAATCGCTCTCCCGGGGGCTTGGATTTCATGCGCAGGTTCTTTGGCTGAAGCTGCCTTTGGCTTCCCCAGCAGCGTGCCGGGGTTGTTGGAGCTGATGGGGCAGGGACGGGTTTGGCAAAGGCATGTTTGGCTGAACACAGCCTGAGCAGTGAGGTTTTGCAGGCCCCTGCATGGCTCCTGGCATGTAGTTAATTGGGGGAATGGCCAGGGGGGCGGGGAAGAGCTGCCTGGGCTGGTCTGAAATGGAAATCTCCCTGGGGTTCTGTTCAAGGCCCCTGCATGGCACCTAGCTGCAGAGGCAGCTGGGCTGGGCCAATCCTCGCTCGCCCTGCAGACCTCAACCGGCTCCGTGGGAGAACTGGCCACTGGCAAGGCTCTGAAGGCTATAAACTGTCCTGGGCTCCCCACCCTGCCCTGGAGCAATCCGGGGCTTGAGGTGCACTGTATACAGGGCCGGCTCCAGGCACCAGCTGACCAAGCAGGTGCTTGGGGCGGCCACTCGGGAGAGGGGCGGCACGTCCAGCGATTCGGCGGCAATTCGGCGGAGGGTCCCTCACTCCCGCTCGGAGCGAAGGACCTCCCGCCGAATTGTCGCCGCAGATCGCGATCGCGATCGCGGCTTTTTTTTTTTTTTTTTTTTTTTTTTGCTGCCTGGGGCAGCAAAAACCCTGGAGCCGGCGCTGACTGTATACAAACTGCCCCAGCTGAGAAATCAGCCCTGCGTTTTCCCTCGCCTTTTCCAGGCAAAGCCCCCCGGTTTTCCCGTCACATCTGTCAGGCGAATGTTCTCACCTCTTTAGGGGGCTGTGGGGGGTAAACGCTCCGGAGGGGGACAAGGGGCTTTGTTTGTGTGAAAGGAAGGCTGGCTCCACTCTATTTGTGAATCCACTGTCTCTGCTAACTCCACTCAGCTCCCACTACTCTGTTCCACCTACGGTGACCCTCTCAGCTCTGGCAGCGGCAGCAGATTCCTGGCCCGAACAATGAGCCGTTTGCATTAGGATAATAGTATTAAATTCCAAATAGATTTCAACTCCGGGCTGCTATCACTCAGCCCCTTGTCTCCCTCAGCTGTGGAGACACTGCGACATATGGTGTTCCATTATCTGAGCCTACGGCCTAGCAAAAAGGCTTTAATGCTTAAACAAACAGAGGGGCGGCCTTCGAAGGCTGTGCGTGTTCACTTGAGGATGGCATTTGATCACAAATCTGAAAGGAATTTTGTTTTCACTTGCTCGCCCCGCGGTGCTCAGCCCCGCGGAAAGAGGCGGCTTTGTTCTTCCTGTCGCCCAATAATGGGAAAGAAATAGCCTAATAAAAATGCTGATTGCGCCGAATGGTTGGATGTTTATGCATTGAGCCCGGCTCCCATTCAAGGGCAAAAATTCAGCACGGAGGCCTAGGAAGGATTTGTTTGTAATTCTGCACAATACACAGAGGAAATCCTGGAAAAATATGGGTTGGTTCCATATTTCACATCTTGTTACTGCTGTTTTGTTAACCAAATGAGATTTGGCCTCGCGGAGAGAGGGCTTAGCAAACAGGGCTGCTGTGGAGACAGTTTGGTTGGGGAGGGGGAGCTGTGTTTTCATCGCAGAGCCTGAGATCATTTCCAGCACCGTGAGCTCAGCCCTTGTGACTCCTGCGCTGACCCCGGCGCTGCCTTCGCTTGATCTAGGGGAAATGGTTCTTGTCTGAGCCTTCGTTTGCGTTTTGCCAAACTGCCTCCATTTGTTTCTCCCTGGCGCATGCGGCAGGGAGGAGGGAGCCTCGGGACACAGGGTTTGATTCCCTCTGCTGGTGGAAAGCTGCTTCTAAAACCAACTAATTAACAACCCCCTGGCCTAGCAGGTTCCTCGAAAGCAGCTGGGTGTAAGCTGGGAGGAGAGCAGCAGCAAGGAGCCGAGCAGGAGTTTAAATCACGTCTGCCCAACCACAGATGCAGTAACCAGCAACGGGTGGACTATTGCTCAGGCTGGTCCTAGTGCTCTTGAGAGCATCGAATGCAGTCGCCCTTCAATAGCTACGCGAGTGGGGGGTTCGGAAGCGTCCCCCAGATCCCAGGGCTGTTTGCAGTGAGGTTTGATGGCCTGTCTCTGTTAGGCATGGATAGCCTGGGAAACCAGAGCCATGCGTGCAGCATAACCTGCTTGTCCGACACAGCAGCCTCTCTCTGCAGGGCCCTCCAATCGCAGTTTGCACCCTGTGCTTTGGAAGGCTTCGCTGCTCCTGGTCTGCTCCACTCCCCTCCATCTACATCCCGCCCCAGCCAGCGGCCACCTGGGACAGACTGAGAGCAGGAGACCTGCCGAAGCCTCCTGGGGACGATGTCAATGGAAATAAGACCCTGGCCTCAGGTAACCGCCAGCTTCCTCACATGGGCTGAGGGCAGGCTCCCGTCGAACCAGGAAGCACCAAGGTGTCCCTTGCTTAGCGAGGCCTCTGGCTGTTTTGAGTAACGCCCCCCAGGCCCTTGTGGGTCCCTGCCCACAGCACCAGCCAGCCGCTCACCCAGGGCTGCCCATTCTTGTCTTGAGATCCGCATTTCAAGGGCATCTTGGAGAGCGGCTAATCCTCAAGTGGGGCGGGGGCAGCAGGCCGGATTTGTTCCTCTCTCCAGCGCTGCTGGGGGGCGTCAGGGGATCGGCTTCTTCCTGTCGGCTTCCATCTGCTGATTTTGACTGGCAAAACGCTTTCCTCCCGCTGCGCCCGGGGGACGCGCTGAGCTGCAAAGCAGCTTCTCATATGCCTGCCACGTAAGCCAGCCACGCTCCGGTCCTTGGCCCTCTGGCGTTCTCTGATCTCCCTGGCCCCAGTTCTGTACCAGCTGTATGTAAGAACAGCCAGACTGGGTCAGACCAAAGGTCCATCTAGCCCCGTATCCTGTCTTCCCACAGTGGCCAATGCCAGGTGCCCCAGAGGGAGTGAACAGAACAAGTAATCATTGAGTGATCCATCCCGTCACCCATTCCCAGCTTCTGGCAAACAGAGGTGAGGGACACACAACACGATTTTTCATCCCTGCCCAATCCTCCGGCAAAGGAAATCAGCAGGTTACACAGGTATGTCAGCATCGACAGGGTTTGCAGCCTCCCAGTGTTCGAGAAAGTTGATCTAGCTTTTGCCTCTCAGGGTTACATGATCAGCGGCAAATGTGATCTATGTATGAAACATACCTAGGTGATAAATGCATTTCTGTAACACAATCATCAGAGCTGGATGGAAAGCAAAACCGCTGAGAGTAACGAGTTTGTGTTCCAGTCCAGTATTGATTTATTCAGAACACGTGGAGAGTGATATTGCACCACAGTTCTGCTTTGCTGGTTTGTCTCAAGGAAATCTATCTGCGTTTGATTCCATCCGCTGACGAACTGGAATTCACACGCTCAGAAACCAGCAAACGCACCCTCCCTACCAGGGGCGGCTCTATGTTTTTCGCCGCCCCAAGCACGGCAGTCAGGCGGCCTTCGGCACCATGCCTGCGGGTGGTCCGCGGTCACGCGGATTCGGCGGCGTTTCTGCGGGTGATTGGCCGGTCCCGCGGATTCGGCATACCCGCCGCCGAAACCGTGGGACCGGCGGACCTCCCGCAGGCAGGCCGCCGAAGGCCGCCTGACTGCCGCCCTCACAGCGACCGTCACGCCGCCCCCCGGGGCTTCCCGCCCCAGGCACACGCTTGCTGCACTGGTGCCTGGAGCCACCCCTGCTCCCTACTGAAACGCTCCGGCAGAGTTAGATCCGGGGTGGATGGGTTCCTGGCAATTGGTGAGTGCAGCAGGATGTAAGAGAGCTGATCAGTTTCAGTTCAGTCAAATGAAATTAAAAAATTGCATGAGCCTTTTAAGAATATGGCTCTTTCTGCCATGTCGAATGTTAATAGCCCTCGAGGCCAGTGTCACGTGCTCGCTCTTGCTCGCTTTCCCTTTGGGTAGCGGGCCAGGTAATTGAATTAGTCTAACAGAAGCTAGTGGGGGTTGCTGTGATGTGATCGTAGCAGAAATGCTGCTGCTGTGAGACCCAATCCTGTAACGGAATCAATTCAGCCTTCTCTGTGCTAGGGACATTTGGCAAGAAGTCTCCTGCTGTTTCTAACACCAGTTCACCTGCGTTAGTGACTCCAGGAGCTGTAGCTTAGACAGGCTGCTCGTGTGTCCTCTCACTCTCCTCCAAGCAGCTCTAATCAATCCAGCGCTTAAAACAGCAGCTGCAGCCTGCCCACACTAGGACCCATGACATGGCTTATCCTGGTGGAGCTCAGTAATTGCTGGAGAGGAGGCTCTGTTGAATGCATTCCGTATCTTGCTGGATCCAGGTTCCAGTGATGAGCACAGCACACAGATTTAGTGCTGAGATAAATCCACTCATTTGCATTAATTTCCCACTTTGTGTTTGTTTTTAAAAGTCTGTTTCCTGCCTTATTGCAGGGGTTGGGGTTGGGTTGTTTTTAAGGAAGCTCCAAGAACTCCAGAGCCTGATTATTTTTTGTTTTCACTGAAATTGCTTCAGCCTTTGGACTAACTCTTCTCAAACCTCCCTACAGTTCCTTCTTCTCCTTTGACTGCTCTTATCTCGGAGTCTGAAAAATGTGCGTTGCTGCTGCTGCTGCTGTTATAAACGGGTCTGAAGCAGAGCAAACCTTTGTGTGTTGTCAGTCTCAATTTTGTGTAGCTCTTTAATTTAGTCTTTCATAATTGTGCACTTGGAACAAATAAAAATAATAAATCGACCCCGTCTCTCAGGCCATGTCTACACTTATGAGCGTCCAGCGGCACTGCTGTGTCGACCAAGCGGTGCTGCTGTCAGAGTGCTCGGGTAGCTGCGTTGTGCCGACGGGAGACAGCTCTGCTGTCAACATAATAAAACCAGCTCCCCAAGCGGTGGGATAGCGTCTCCCGCCGACGTAGCGCTGTGCACACGAGCACTCGTGCCGGCAAAACTTTTGTCGCTCAGAAGTGTGAAAAAAACACCCTCCTGAGTGACCTACTTTTTGCCAACATAAGTGCTAGTGTAGCCAAGGCCTGAGTCTGCATCTTTGCATCTGTTTCCTTCCTTTCACCGAGACAAGAGGCTGCTCTGAGTTGTATCACCTGTGTCCCTTTGACACACTGCCTTCCCGGAGAACTTTCCATCAGAGCATTTCTAGACACTTCACTCAGAAGTTCCCCAGTTAAAACCCTCAAAGGGAAACAGTGAAATCAGAATCATACATAGAGAAATATTCTTTGCCTGTGTTGTTAACCCTTTGCACAATCGATGCTATTTGATTGCATTTCCCCTTGGACTGGTCAGTTTCCTTATAGTACGGAAGTATCTAGCCGCCCCAGGCATGGATCAGGACCCCAGCTTGCTAGGCACAGGGTACAAACACAGAACAATTTCCAGGTTTCCAGCAGTGCGGGGAGATAGTCAAATGATGAAAGAGGGGCCTTGTCTGCTCCTTTTGCAGGCACTCTGCTGCTGCCCCGTTGCCTAAAGGGATTGGAGAGCGTTCCTTCCAGAATGGTAAAACAGTGACATTTGTCTTATTTGTTCCCTTACCATAACTGCAAACAACATGTTTCTCCTGATATTTATTGCATGCTAGGAGGGGAGCTCTCAGTCATATGCAGTGTAACTGGCATGACAGCCAATCAAGGGAACAAAGAGAAATTGGGACACAGAGGTTAATGCTACTTTGGGAAAGGGAACAAAATTGCCTGCCTGGCACGTTAAAATTAAATTGTCTGGAGGAAAATCTTTGCTTAGATCTTTGTTATTAAAAAGATGCCGCGTTAAAAGAAATGTGACGATGCAGCACATTCGTGCCTTCGAAAGGGAATCTGGAAAAATTGTGGCTGTTCTGTTGAAGTGTGCGAGTGTCCGTGTGTGTGTGTGCCCGCGCGCGTGCTCCGGCCACTGGAATAGGGTTGTTGTCTTGGAGCTGAACGTCTCCCACCCTGGTGACACGGGTTTCCACGGCAATCCCGTTCGTGTGCCCTGCCGGATACTGTTATCACGGTGGAGCGATCGTTCTCCTTTCAGGGCATATTGCTTTTATCCTTCTGCCTGAGCTGCGTCACTAGAACAATGCAATGAGCATGGCTCCGCGTCCCGAGCGTGTCGCTTCCTACGGAGAGGGAAATGGGAATCTCTCCGCCTGTGGACAGATTGAAACCTAAGGGTGTACAATACAGCCTGGGCCAGGATTTACCACACACTAGAGTGAGCAAATCTCCCCTTCCCTCTGCGAAAGGGACTGACTGGCCCGCTCAGTGAAGTAAGGAGCACACACTATAATGAGAGAGGTTTGGGTTTCATTTTGGACGCTTCATTTTCCTCCTGATGAATTATGTGAGACGTGCCGGGGGGAGGGGGAGGGGGAAATGGTTTTCACACAATGCAGCGCACATAGGTGTCCTCACACCTCTCTTGGCCTCCTGGGCGAGTTACTTGCTGTTCAGTAAATACGACAACCTGCTGTCATGAAACCAAATGTCCCCTGCCTCCCAGAGAGTGATTCAGATTTTAACCAAAAAACAAAGATTTGCATTATGCAAATAATGCAACTGTGCATTGGAGATCCAGGCTTCTCTGGACCCAGCTCCCTGCCCCAACACACCACATGGTGGGTGGATTGTGCTTGCGTAGCATGCAGTTAACATGGACCCTTTTCACACCGTGCTGCGTTCACGTGCATTAGAGAACGTTTTGTGCTTGCCAGGAGGGGCCATGTGGGGCAGTTAGTCCCCAACACAGTGGTGCACACTAGCATTTACACACCTGTGCGGACAAAAGTGTCATGGAGAGAAGCCCCAAGTGAGCCTCAGACCCCCGAGTCCTGCTCCTAGTTCTTCCCTGCTCAAACCACTAGATTAGGTCCCTGCATTTAAAAAAGTAAATACACCCTGTAGTGAGCGCCATAGGAGAATCTCACTGTTGCGGATTAGTAATAGAGGTCACTCAATATGTGCCAAAAGGTTACAAATATTCTTATCAAAACTGAAATGAGCGATCTGGCTTTATCCCCTGCCCAGCAAGCTTTAGGCTGCCTGATCTCCCAAGCGTGGCTGGAATGGACAGAAAACAATTTTCTACAAGTCCTCTGAAATATTATTGCCAGGTGACACCTGATTTACTGTTAATCTCATAAGAACAGCATCTGACCCTGGTTGCCTCTTTCCTTTTCTTGGGTCTCGTTTCTGAAGGACATACCAGGGAGAGGTGGACGTGGGAGTAATGAATACTATTGAAAGAGGCAAATTGGTGATCCATGTATGATAAAGCTGTCCACTGACCCCATAAATCAAGCCGGGCCTATATTTCATCCCGCAGAGAGTGACTTAAGAAACCGGAGCCTTCCCAACTTCTAGCAACCCTGATGACTTAGATGAAGAAAAGTTCTGGTAGTGCACCCTGTGCCCAGATAAATCTCAGACCATTGCTGCAATCCGGCAGCTTCTGTGAGTTTGTCCAAATTAGGGACGTTGCATCAAGTGCGTGATTATCAGTGATTCAGGATGGCCGGGCAGTGCACGCTGACCTCTGGGAAGGATCCGGCCTGGTCAGAGCTCAGTGAGACACATCAACTGAAGTTTAGAGAAGCAAGCAGCCCGCAGCACAGAGCCAGCAGGGAGACAATCTTGGCCGCCGATTGGGCAAGACCTGCCAGAGGTGAAAATCTACCTCCCACCAGTGCTAAAACCTGGAGTTAATTTCTCTGACGAAAATGCCCTTGGATTTGCCTGCAGGACAATATGAACGAGAAGATCCAAGCTGCTGAATTTGAGACAATACCGTGAGTGTTCAGATAGCATGGTGATGGGCTCCCAGGACCCGGAGAGAGGAGTGAGCGCTGAACAGCGGCAGAGCAAAGAGCACAGGAGCTAACCCCTGTTCCCATTACCAGTGGGTATTGCGTAGAGATCTCCCCACACCTGTGCATTGCCTCTCAAATACTCTGCTCCCCAGGAGCGGGGGATAGGCTGCAGTCGGGGCTCATCTGCTCAGGGGCAAAGCCAAGAGATGGACTTGGAAGAAACTCTGGAGAGGAGGCTGTTTCTCTGCTTCGGTTGGACTCCCACGCCCTGGTAGACGAGACGCAAAAAGATGGCGGAATGGATGCCAGCAGCGCTGCTGCGATGGGTTCTCACCGATGCGGAGGGAGCAGCAATATTGCTGAGACTGTGATTCGGTGCCTCTCCACGTCCGACAGAAGCCCCTGAAGAAAGGTGGGGGCGCAGGCAGCAAGGGCAGAATTCCTGCAGGGAGGTAAGTGTGCAGGTATGTACGGGGGGCTGGCATTCGATGGTGTAATGACGGCAGAGTAATGCTATGCACAGCTTGGGGAAGGCAGCTAGGCTGGGTGGAGTCGAGCAGGGAGGGGGAAGCTAGACTGGGCTACTTCACCTGTGTTTATAGTCCCTGTTAGTTGGTCTCCCAGGCCAGCGCTGGGCTCTGGAGGCACCAGCCCGGAGGGGGCTATTGAAAACTTCTGACTTTTTTTTTTTTAAACCAAATCAAAAATGTGGGACTCAATCCAGCGTGTGCCGTCCCGTTAGACCACATGACCAAGTGAGGCCAGGCATTGGGGTTCCAGATCTTGGAACCAATGGTGCTTTCTTTGAAAGAGTGAAACCATTTCAGCACCTCCCCCCGCGCCCTGGGGGCCAGCCCCAGGCCAAGCTCAGCGACCAGCCACGGGCTGAGCTCAGGGCGAGATCTTAGTGTCCAAGGGCCTGAGCCGTGGCCCGACGGAAAGGCCCCCGTTGACTCAGTGGGCCTGGGATCAGCCCCCAGGGAGGAGTCCCCCAGGCCTGCTGGGCTCACATACCGCTTCATTATGCGGTCTCGGTTTGTAACGAGCCATTTGATAAGGGCTGCCACGGCCCCTTCCCCAGATGCCAAGTGCCAGCTGCACGAGATGGGCACCAGCCTCCGGAAACGCTCAGTCAGGCCTGGGGAGCCGTGCCCGAGTGAAGTGTGCCAGGGCCATGGAGACGGGCCCGCTAGGGGCTCACCGGCCAGGCTTGGAAAGCGCGTGATGGGGGACAGCCTGAATTCCCTCGCTGCGCTCTGGCCCCTCCAGATGACCGTCGGGCAACTCGGTGCTGGAACCGAGCAGGGAGCAAGCAGGGTTACCAAGGCCACCAGCTCTGCCAGAATTGGTGCCGCTCTGAACACAGGTCTCCCAGCCGGGCCCGTTCCTTCATTAGCCTTCCACTGCCCCGCCTGTGACACTCCTGCGACGACCACCCAGCCAGCGAGTCTCCTTTCCCTCCGCGGGGCAGCTGTGCCGCTTGGGCCTCCCCTCCCCCAGCCCCCCAGGAGGCTCCAGGTACATTCACAGGCCTCCCCAGAAGGCAAATCTCCACTGGCACTGAAGGCTGGTGAAGCACCATAGGGTGCTGGCTCCTAAGGCCCGTCAGGGGAGCAGCTTGTGAGGCGGGAAAGCCGGGTGCTGCCAGCTTTCCGCGCTGGCTGGAGGATGCGGTTGTCGTCCCCCGGTCTCCTTGCCCCTTGTTTGCCTGCGGGATGAGAAGAAATGTCGGCCTGCTCGGACCTGGCCTTGGCACTGCCCGGCGCGTTTTCTTTTCTCCCTGGAGTTCTGCTCCTCTCCTGCCGCCCCGGCCGTTCATGAGCCGTATTAAACTGCAGCGGCTGACGGGGAGCAGCCACTGCCCTTCCTGGGGGCTAGAGCAGCGAGCGCGCGGAGAGGCCCAGCCGCCGTTATCTCAAAGGGAAGTGGAGGAGCCAGGCACCGTGCCGGTGAAGGGAACCAAGGCTATAACAGTGGAACTTCAGCTGATCTGGGCAACTTCTCATATGAAAATTCTCCTGGCAAAGCAAGTCAAACGGCGAACCAAGCGCTACACACTGCTAGCGGGACTCTGCTTTGAGTCAAGTGGGAATCAGTCATGCGACCTGCCCGTCTAGGGGACTGCTTTGAACTGGGCTTGGGTCAGTAAGAGGTCAAAAGCTGCTGCTGTCCCTTGACGGCTATTTGGTGGCCACCATGAAATGAGTTTGTTGGGTCTCGTTCCAGTTTCCAACACAACTCGTGTCCTCGTCACAGAAAGCACCACCGCAGTCGGCCCGAATTGGTGGAGCTGCTTCCCTGGCTCATCAGCAGGGTCCTGGAGACGGAGCTCCCCTCGCTCACCCTCCTAGAGCTGGTCACTGCAGGGCAGGATCGAGACACATTGACAGGGCAGGAAGAGGAAGTTTGCCCTGCAGGTGTTCAGTCTCCAGGGCGCTCAGTCCAGCCCCTCGCGTCAGGAGTAAATTCACATTCACAGGGATAGAGCCTCAACTGGTGTGAATCAGTGTAACCCCATTGACTCCAGTCGAGCTACGACTGATTGACACCAGCTGGGGATCAGGCCCTTTGGACTCCAGCGGACTCCACGAGCAGTTTGCACCACCTCAGGATTTTGCCCTCTTGAGGTCAGTGGAGCTATGGATGATGTACTCCAGCTGGTATCCCGTCTCCTCCGCAGCCTGTGCGGGGGCAAGGACCAGGCTTTGCTGCAGAACTGTGGCTGTTGCAAATTGCCTGATGGGCTCATTCCTCACCAACGTCCAGCTGGAGCGCAGTATCTCAGTGGTGCGCGCAGGGTTCGCATGAATGACAGGTCGTAGCGATCGCAGGGTGTTTTATTGGCATACGTGGACGCTAAAGCCCTTTCTGGCTGCCCTGCGGAGAAATTCTCATTAGGCTTTCATTTGATCGCGGCTCTCTAAGGCCAAACATGAAGAGAATGAGGCTTCCTCCCTCAGAGTGGAAATCCCCTGTGCGTGGGAAGACCTGTATTCCAGGCTGCAGCACCAGTGGCCCAGTTCAGATCTCAGGGGAACTCCATTGCGTGGTGTAGTCTTTGACTGGGGATGTGAGCCAGTTATTCTGTGTTGCTCTGGCCCAGCCCAATTTTCCAGGCCCTGCTTTGTATGTGCTGGAGTTAAATTGCTGCACAGTCTCAGCACAGTTCAGTTTTTAGACTAAAAAGTGTTTAGTAACTCAGGGGAGGAGACAACTTAAGAATACAGGAGTCTTCAAAACAGTGTCCCTTTAGATGGTTCTTGGGCAGGGTCTCTCTCCCAGCAGGGTCTGACAAGAGTGCATGTGAGCACACACGCATATGCACACGCTCTGAGCCTGTATCCCCAGCTTTGTGTGACTCGCTGGTCAATGTGTGTCCCCCTTTCCACCCAATCCACAGAGGCTATGGATCCATTACAAGCTCTAGTTTCAGAGCCTGCTCTTCAGCTTAAGCTGTAGAGATTAATGTTTCCAGCTGGAGAGGTTGCAATTGCAATCACTGATGCATCTGTACCCTTGTACCCTGTGTTGTCATTTCCACCTGTGCAGATGCAAATGGCTACCCAAGTGCACGGCAATGGAGAATCTGCCTGTCTCCCCAAGACACAAACTTCCCCTTCCTCGGTAGCTCGCTGTTGCCTGGCGCCTGGTCACTGCCTGACGGACAGCTCCAGCTTCGTGACATTTCTAAATACTTCGCATATTTCAAGTTGACAAGGCAGAAGGACGATGAAATCAAACTGCACTTGTGGCCACGGTGTGTCCGATCTTGTTTGCGGGTATGTAAATCTCTGCCTCTCTTCCTGTTGGTGCTAACAGCGGGCGCTGGTCTCAGTGGCTGTGCTGAGGCGATGCCTGCGTGGAAGGCTCCCAAAGAACCACTTACTTTATTCTGTCCTGAACTAATCACACCGGCTTCTCCCAATCTGCTCAGCTGCCCAGTGGGCAGGAGAAGGACTGTGAGCTCTTCTGGAGCTCACGTTGGAAGCCTGCGCGCTAGAGGGAGAACACGAGGCTGCAAGGCAGGTGAGAGTGAGAAGATGACACGCATTAGCGTCTTTCATTCAGCCGGCAGGGAGATGATATCTGTGCATCTCCCCAGCCTGGCCGCTGCAGGGGAGCGTTCCTGAGCTGCACGTTCATTGTTCTCCGCGACTGCTCGGCAGGACTGGATGGTTGCAGAAGAGCAAGGAAGCCCTATCCTCCTCCGTGTCGGCACCGTGCGGTCTGAGCATTAGAGAAAGAGCTGTGCTCACACCCCACGGGAGGAAGGTGAGTACTAACCCCCTTTCACAGATGGGAAAACTGAAACCCAGGGAGGTTAAGCAACTTCACCAAGGCCATTGAGGGGTCAGTGTCGGAGCCAGGAGAAGAGCCCAGGGGTTCCTGGCTCCCAGCCCCCTGCTAAAACACTGTGCAGGGAGCTGCATTCCCTGCCCATCCATAGCGATAGCATGCCCAGTGCAGAGCGGCAAGGAAAGGTTGGCAGCACATGTTGCTGGCCCGGGATCCCAGGAGGTGTCTACACCAGCCTTTTGTCCCTCACGTGCAGCCCTACTGGTGGTAGCAGCGGGGAGAGCGCTAGTGTAGACGGCGCCAGCAAGCACCGTTTTCTGTAGACCTGCTCTGGGCACCAGTGGCCGCCTGGCTCCGGTCTGTGCTGTTGCTACCCCAGGTGGAGTTGCACCGAGGCTGGAAGATTTTAGAGGGCGAAGGCTAGCGCCAACCCAGGCTAGGAGCTTGAGCCCAGGCACTGCACGGACTGGGAAGGGATGAGGTTAGCCTCTGGAGCTGCTCTCTCACTCCCACTCACTACCCACTCCAGCTCTTCGATTTCCCATTTCCCAGCCCCTCCAGGAAATCTGCAACCCAACGGGAGTTGACAGATCTCAGCCCTCCAGCCTCCCCACCTGTTCAGGATCCTGCCTGCCAGACTGGGGAGATGCGCTCAGAGAATCTCTCTGCAGTCTGCTCCTGCCCCTCACTGGAGCAGATCCTGGGGAAAGCAAACGTTGGCTTCCTTTGTCACTTCTCTGGAGAGCTCTGTCATTCTGAATGGCCCTGCAGGCCCCATCCCGCTCTCCTTATCTCCTCCGCTCAGCAGCAGACAGTCTGTTTGGTCTCTCTCCGGCTGTGCTCTCAGAAGGGGTGTCAGTTACAGGAAGGGGGATCAGCGGCTGCTCTCAGAAACACGGCACCATACACCGACCTGGACACCAGCTGCTCCGCGTTCAGAGGGCAGGCCCAGCGTGGGCGTCCGATACAGGCTGAGCTTTGTCTGCTGTCGCTACGAACTGGCTCTGAGCACACCTTGGTTTTCCCTGCCCATTCTCAGACGTTACCAGTGTCCATGACCTCGGTGACTGGTCCAGATAGGAGCATGCTAGCCAGGCACTTGCTAGAGCAGTTTTGTTTCCAGGATTATGGTTTTTTAATGCTGAGCGCTCTCCGATAGGCATTTGGGACAGAGAGAGCAGGGAAGGAGGGAAAAGCAGTGAAAGAAGAGCAGCCAGTAAATTATTTGAAGGGAACTTGCTGATCAAAAGCTGGCCTGATAATTAGCACGTTTTCATGGTACTTGTGAAGGGGTTGTGGGTTTTTTTTTAGTATTATGCAAAGCATTAATCAAAGATTGTACATTAATAACCAGCCTGTATACACACTGTATCTCATCTGCTTAATGATCCACAGGGATCATATGCAAAGGGGCTGGCCATACTCCGTTTGATCTCCACTATAAACAGACTGAGGTCAGGGCATTTTGTCGTGTGAACGAGCACACGTGCATGGCATTATCCACAACTTCTGCTAAGGAACCTGGCCTGGATCCTACCCTGCCGTGCGCCTGGGCTGCGCCTGCTGACTTCCTGGGCATCACACCTGCTCTTGCTAGGGCTGACTTTGGACACCCAGTTCCAAACTGATTGCAGCTTGAAGTGTCCTGACCCGGCCCCAGGGAATCCACCCCAGGATTTGCAGAGCCCCATGTATCCGGGAGCAGGACTGGTGAGCTGTTGGTGCTGTGTGAATGCCCATGCAGTGCAGACGTGATCAATAGGGCTGGTGGCTAAGTGCCCCAGTGCGGAGGTTCAGAGTGCCTTGCTGGGCAGAGCTCCTAGGAACTGGCGGAGTGACGTGGGACGACAGAGACCGGTTCCCCGGCCGTGTTCCGACGAGCGAGGGACACCCGCACCGCACCCTCGCACACAGGGACTGTCACCCACTCGTGTGATTTCCTGCTAGCCAGGAAGCACAGGGCCGGTGCGACCCAGTCAGCACAGAAAGCCTTGCAAGCAGTGTTCCTAAGGCGAGGTGCTGGGTGAGCTTTGTCCCGCCGTGTCTGGTCTCGTGACGGCAGAGGCGGGGAGCGAGCGGGAAAGCTACACCCTGCTTACACCCCAGCAGGGAAGGGGGTCGGAACGGGGCTCCACTGCGCTGGCCTCAGCTGCAGCGCTCAGGGGCCCTGCTGTGTTTTCCAGCAAGCAAAGGGTTAACTCTGTGTGTGTGGCCCTCGCCCAGGGCTGGTGACTGAAGGTGACGTTCAGCAAACCCTGAGCCTCTGGCCCCGCAGGGCACTCTGCAGCCCGTCACTGGCTCCTGTTTGTTCTCTAGGCAGGTAAATCCAGCGGCTGGCCTAGTGCAGGGACAGTGGGTCAAGACCTGGGGTCTGCAGGGTCCCTCTGGGCTGAGAAAAGGCAGCACAAAGGGGGTTCTCTGTTCAGCCTGCAGGACATGGATAGACCCTGGGGTTCTCCCTGCCTCGTTAGCTAAATGCAGCCTGTCGACGCTAGGTTCTATTCCTGGCTCTGTGGCCTTGAACAAGTAAATTACCGTCTCTGTGCCTCGGTTTCCCCATCTATGAAAAGGGATAATTACACTTCCCCACCTTTGAGAGAGAAGGGTGGTGATAACTGTGCTGGGGAAGCTGTTCTGCTTGGCAACCTACCTTCCATTGACCCTCCCTGCCTAAGGTCCCTGGTGGAGCGGCTGGCTCCCCGGGCTGCAGAGTGCTGGAGCTGCTCTGTCTGATGCTGCCCTGCATAATCTCTGTGCACGGAGAGGATTGAAAGAAGACAAAAAAATTGACTTTCAGTCAAAAGAGTGATCTGAGATCCTCCTAAGCCAGCCCTGATACTGCAGCAAGCACCACGTCAAGGCAGATCTATCTGTATGAACAGGCTGCGTTGATTGCAGACTTTCACCTCCACCAAAGATTCCTTAAATTCTACATCCCTGTGTCATGGCGTTTCATTCCTTGAGGGGGGGTCCTTCTCCCCGCTGGAGCAGACTTTGCAGCGAGCCCCTCTCTGCAGAGAGGAATCCCTCTGGCCAGGATTGGAGGATGATTACCATTAATATCGCTAGCTTGCATCTGCATAGCACCATTCATCCCAAAGGATTACAGGGTGCTTTCCACAGAGCAATCACGTCACCCACCACTGAAATGCAGCCACCTCTGGAGCGGAACATGGCAGCTCCCCTAGAGCTTAGGGGTAGAAAAGCTCCCATTCCCCTGTCCCCCAGCAGCCAGTACTGGATTTTCCCCAGTCTCCCCTCTAGGGCTTCATCCAATTTCAGCAGAGAGAGGCGTGAACCAACCCCTTTCCGTCCCCCCAGCTTCGGCTACGTTTCTATCTAGATACAGATCCATGTGAGTCTAGATGCTGCTGCAGCCAGCCAGACCTGAGCTTTGCAGCCTGGGCCTGTTGCGAGCTGTAAATCTCCCAGGTGATGCAGCTGCTGCTCTTTCCTTTGGGAGGATGAGATTCGTGCAGTTTTCTCTGGCAGGTGGTGACTGTAGTGTCTGGAAGGGGAGGAGAGCTGGATTGGGAGGGCAGAGCTCCGGCTTCAGAGGAAACAGCGGCGAAGAGCGAGAGGGCTGAAGAGAAATGCGAGTAACTCTTGAAGATGTGTGGGTTGAAGACTTCAGCCTCGCCCTGTTTGAAAGTGGCTGTGATGGGGAAGGTCTCTGCCAGGAGATGCCGTTGCTGCAGGCTTTAGGGGATGGAGGGATCGCTTGATGCTTTGCACACCAACCCAGAGCTTTCTGCTCGTCCCCACTAAGAACCTTTCAAGTCTCTGCTGCCCCTTTGCAAATATTTCCTTCAGGGAACTGAGGGCTCGTGCCAAGTTCTGGGCGCTGGACTGCTCTGCTCAGCCACAGGATGGAGAGGAGCCGTGTAAGCTCTGAAGGAACGTCCCCTGAAGCTACAAGTTCACCCTTCTCCTACCCCATCCTCTCCTTGACCTTTCTGCTGCAGGGCCTGCCGGCAAGGGGACACATTGATGGCACTGGGCCTTTCAGACACAGACACCTGCCTGCTTCCAACTCCTTTCACAAGGGATCGGCATGACTTTGGGTGGTTGTTGTCTCTGGCTGGATTAGAACCAGTAATGTGGAGACAAAGAGCTGTCTGTTGTCCTCTTCTCCTCCCCAGGAGGCCACCAAGCACCTGGCTGCCAGGGAGCTGGGTGGGTAAGCGAGCAGAAAGATGTCCCTGTAAAAAGCTGCTCTCCAGCAGCAGTCGCTGGACACTGGTGCCTGAGATGCTACAATTCTCACCCCTCCTAGAAGGGGAAGTAAATGTGGCGTCTCACGGGGGCCATGTTGTGTGGGTAGGCGGGTTATGTACCTACCTGGATTGATTTGCTTTTACGGGGGCCTGGGTCTTCCCCCCGGAGGCCATCGGCTGCCCTAGTGACAGTATCGCGGAGCGGCTGGGGAGTGGGGCTCGGGTGTGTTACTATTTCACCGGTTCAGACTGAAACAGGAACTGCCTGGCTGACGGGATTGAGGATCACGTGGCCTATGCAACCGATGCTGTCACTGGTTCCCAGCCTTTGCCCGGGCGATTGATTTCCATGGAGCCGCACTCTAACTGCGCAGCTCGGCTTCACGCGCAGGGAGCTGGTCCATAAGCCACAGGGCACTCGACCCGCTGCTTGGCTTCCTTCCATGCCCGGAAATCTCATTAGTGGTGTTCGAGGGGTTAGTAGCGAGCGGGCTAAAAACAGGCAGCCCGTGCTCACTCCAATGGATCCCAGCGCAGCCGCTGTCCTACATTGCTGCCTGCGGGACAGCCGACGGGAGGCAAGGTGTCGGCTCCAGCTAACGCGCGGGGATTACCAGCTTCGCTTCAGCCCAGCAAAGCCGCTTACCTCCCCGAGGAGGTGGAGACGGAAGGGCAGGCGCCCTTCACGCTGTAATACCCTGAAACCCAGCTCCGGCTGCAGAGAGAAACCGAAGGCTTTTGGCTTGTGCCAGCCCTTGTGCCCATTGGGAGGGCTGGGTGTTTATATTAACATCAGGGCAAAGATGTCAAGCGCTGACTCCCCAAGCCAAGTGCCCGGGAGGAGTTTACCGAGACTTAGAAAGGGCTTCCCCTGGCCCAGAAACCATTCCCACCGCCTCTCGGGCTCAGCCTGGGCCTCCCCGGGCTGCCACTTTGGTTTGCTTCAGATGAGGAGATGGGTCCAGCAGCCGGAGGGGGGGCAGGAAGCAGCTCCAAACTCTGTTCCATCCGGGACATTACGGGGATTTGTGTACCTACAGTGTGGGTTTTAAATAGATCTGTAATGGGGGGGAGGAGGGAAAGGGGAGGGTGAGATAAAATCCAAGTATGTGTGTATTTTCCATTAACCGCCACACACACACACACACACACACACACACACACACACACACACACACACACACACACACACACACACCTCTCAACTTGGCACATACCAAGGGTGAAGTATCCTGGGGACCCTTAACTCTGCCCCCTTCATCGCTATGACTCAGTGCACAGGCAGCGGCTCCGTGCTGGGAGCCTTGACTCTCTAGGCAATACCTGTGACTACCCAGCATCTCTCAGCACCGTGTGCAGGGAGCCCTGGAAAGGCCCTTGTACGGCCGGGACACGAGCAGCCGGTGCTGCACAGCAGACCACAATATGCCCACATGGCCTGTGCAGGTGCTCAGGTGCTCATCCAGCTGCCAGGGAATTGGGCTCATTCCCAGGGAGTCCGGGGGGCTCATGCTTTGTGTAATGCCCTACGACTAGCTCTCGGTGGCTGGCGCGGGTATTTCGGCAGGCAGGGGCTGCTGGCTCAGCCGCGCTGGTATCAGGACCCCGGAGAAAAGGAATCGGTGTTTGCCATTTGGGGAGTCAAGGGGGGCCTTCTAAGAGGGTCTTGCGAACATGGGACATGGCAGGGGCTCTGGGAGCTAACCAAGTCATCCCACTGGGGCACCCACACTTTCAGCCAGCTGAGCTTCCTCGTACCGGTCTCGGCGTCCCCTTTAGGTGCCAATCTTCGGAAACAAAGGTGTGTCCGGAATAGGCCCGATTTTCGGTCTCCATGTCGGCAGCGCCTGTCCTGCCAGGGTCCCGAGCTCTGACGCGGCTCCGTCTGTGCAAACCAGCGTTGGTGCGGACTCCTTGTACAAGGATCTGTGGAGTCAAGTCCGAGAGACATCAAAGTACAGCCAGAGACGCGGGGCTGGGGTAGTAATTGGGATGGAGTAGATGGGCGAAAGGCGTTAACAGAACCCTGTCACTGTCCATCGTTAAACAGTGTTACACAAGGCCTAGGGTGTGGCTTGCAGAGACCGCAGCCTGCTTTGTACCAGGGCAAGCACCCCATTAAAAGCCCTCTTAACCTTTTATTAAAGACAGAAAAGAAGGGAAAACGGTGAAAGCATTTGAAATGTAAGGTATTAAATACGGCTTTCATTCAAACAGCGTCCCTTGGTCCCTGTCCCTTTAGCTCAGGGGTCCTCAACGCGGTGCCCGCCGGGGCGTCTAAGTGCGCCCGCGTACTGGCCGGCGGACGAGCATCTGCCGAAATGCCGCCGAAAAGCAGCAGCCTCCAGATTTTTGGCGGCATTTCGGCGGCAACGCCGCTGGATGACGCTGCTTGTCGGCAGCATTTCGGCGGCGACACCTATTGATGTTGCCGCTTGTCGGCGGCATTTCAGCGGATGCTCGTCCGCAGCCACAGTCCTTCGTGGCTGCCAGACGAAAAAGGTTGGGGACCACTGCTTTAGCTGGAGGCAGTTTTTAGGGAAAAAATCTCTTGTTGTCTGACAGTCTCTTAGATGGTATCAAAGCTAGCAATAACTGTCATCCCTGGTGGTGTCTGGGATGCAGCTGGAGCTGGTAGGGCTGGCGATGATCTGAGTCCCTCTCTCCGGCCCGTTCTGGTCAGGACCCCTCTGAGGCCTGGGGTCCCAGGAGCCTGTGGGGGTGGCAGATGCCTGCGTCTCTTCTTTCCCTCTGTTCTTCTTGTATTCCCCACAAAAATCTCACAGACGTTAAGGCCAGAAGGGACCATCATGATCCTCTAGTCTGAGCTCCGGCACATCTCAGCCGCTGAACCTCACCCGCCCACTCGTGTAACAGAGCCCGGACCTCTGGCTGCGTTACTGACATCTCGCTTCTAAGGGCCCAAAAGGGCGTGACGGGGGGGGGGGGGGGGGGGGGAAATAGCCCATCCCCTCATTATTTTGTCCACCAATTAGGCCAAATATCCAACATGCCAATTTTGGCTTATTAACTTCTGGCTCCACATCTCCTGTGATTTCAACACAGCCCTGGAATCGTGCAGCAGGGCCTTTTTGTCTAGACTGACCCCGTTAATCTGTCTCCCTTTGCTACCTTTTCCCAGCAGCACTGGTCAATGGTGACTGGACCGGCTTGGGAACTTTGACCTGCTTTCCCCAGGGGAGCTCCCGAGTCGGGTGAATGCCTAGGCCCAGCGCTCACAGCCGGCCTCGTGCTGCGTCTGGGCCTGAGAGAACAGTGCCCCCAAGCAGGGCTGCCGTGGCCCCCCTGCTTCATCCCTAGCCCCTGCCCAGATCTGCTCCCATTCGGTTTCACTGGGCGCAGGACCAAGCCCCAACTCTTCAGGCACTAGGTCAGCCATAAATGCCGGCGCCATGACACCTTTGTGGGCTTGTCTCTGCTTTGCTTGATGGATCCAAACTGCTGCTTGTTACCTGTCATGAGCAGCAGAAGCCGGCTTTCCCTCCTCCCAGGGGAACCCTGCTGCCAGCTGCACGTGGGGCTCCTGAAGCCCCCAGAGAATCTGCTCCCAGTGGTCCCGACGGGACAGATGAGACAGGCGAGAATGTATGGAGCAGGATACCCTAGTCCCCCAATCAGGCCCCTCGCCTTCGGCCTCCCCCGGGATCTGCCCTGCTCTCCCTCCTCTTCAGTGGCTCCATTCCCCCGGGAGAGGTGATGAGATGCTGGCAGGGCAGCCCCTGGCAGCACACAGATGACACCCAACTGTAGAGCTTCTTTAATGCAGACGCACCGAGCACCCTCGCCAGGAGCGCAGCGCGTGGCTCGAATGGAACGTGGGCATGCTCAATGGGGTGCTAGCCAGGAGGGGAGAGTTTTCAAAGGGTTCGGTGGGGCACTGACCTGCTCTCCCAGCAAAGGCATCTGCTCTGCCCCCTAATCCTAGCAAAGTGGTGTGATGCTTGCTGGCCTGCTCGGTAACCCTGCACGTCCCAGTAGGGTCAGCATTTCCAGCCCCAGCTGGCGACACGACTTCTCTCCTGCCCCAGACTAACTCCCTCCTCCAGTGGGGCAGGACCCAGGTACGTCAGTGGCTGCACCCCTCCAGGCCAGTGAAACTCCCAGCCAGCTACTGGTGGGACTGGCCCTCTGGGAGCAGGAGAGAGTCTCCCATTGGGAAAGGCCATAAAGTGTGGAGAATGGATTCTTTGGCTTGTTTCCCAGGGAGGACTGGGGCTGGCGGGGCCGGGATCAGCGGTGTGCCCTCTGCGTATGTGAGGCATGCGTTGCATGCTCCAGGACCGACTATGCCCCTGGGACCATTCCATCCAGCCCCCGAATACACATGGAGGACGGCAGTTTTGTAGAACAAACTGGCATCCTCTACACCGCGTGACCTCACGCGCACAAGACATACGAGGCCAC
This sequence comes from Platysternon megacephalum, assembly GCA_003942145.1. NCBI lineage: Eukaryota > Metazoa > Chordata > Testudines > Platysternidae > Platysternon > Platysternon megacephalum. The sequence goes on along the minus strand of QXTE01000013.1, from coordinate 3,458,846 downwards.
GTCGCATGGAGGACGCCATTTTGCATGGAGGTGTACAATTGCATGCCTGACTCCCATGTCACAGCCCATTGCGGGCTGGGATTCAGTGTAATAAAAGTCTCCATGCTGCAGGGACCCCGTGGGAAGGGTGGGCACAGCGGGAACTTTACTTTGGTATCAGTTTCCCTTGGTAAAAGGAATTCAGTGAAGAGGCCTCTACCATATTTACCACTGCGCTATAAATCAGGGGCTAGCAGCTCTCAGGAGCAGCGTGATTCATCTTGCAGGTCTAGAAGTCATTACATTTCATTATGAGGTGCACTGGGTTTTTATTATTTAGCAGTTTAATTCTCCCCTCAGATATATCCGTCTTGGCGGATTTCACTGTACATGGGAAGATTTCAAATGTATAATGCACAATGGCCGTGTTCCTCTTTAACAGGTGCCTGCCTCTATCAAGTATTCATTTAACACAAGCTCCGGCGGATATCTGAGAATCAGACTGCGCCAAATCAGGTAAGTAAGTTGATACTCACAATGAATACAGACATCTCAGCTAGGAAACAGCAGCTGGCAATACAAAAAGAAACCCTCTTCAGAGGGCCCAATGCAGGCACGTTCCGAGAACCAGGGCAGCGTGTCTGTGTGTGCACGGAGTCCCTGTACTGACTCGTAACTCCCAGTCCGCACCAGCTGGCCCTTTTGTGGCATGTGTCTGAACTCTCATGAGAAGCAGTTGCTAGGAGTAGTGTTAAGTGATCTTCCCATGGGCTCATATTAATCTTTGACTTGATCCTTCTTCCAGGAAGAGCCCAAAGCACTTTGTAGATGTCACATTACCCATCACTGAAAGGCAGCCACCACTGGCATGGAAGGCAGCAGCTTTCTGACAACTCACGTCCAAGGCTCTGTGACAGCTTAGAAGAGGAGGTGGCTACGGATTTGATACCATATTGAAACTGGAGTATGGTAGATTCTGAGAGATGCAGAATCCGAGGGCTCCATGTGGAATGACAGGGGCAACAGAACTAACCCACTCTTGGTTTTCTGACCACTTGCGGGCATTCCCTTCTCCGAGTGTCACATCTCACCCATGAGCACAGCACCCCTTTACCCTACACAGAAAAGGGCTCCCTGTACTGCATTGCCACACCTGGGTTTTCTTTGGAGGTCTCCCCTCCAAGCACTGAACTGCCCCAGCCCTGCTTAGCAGGTGAGATCTCCACTCCAGGGGTACAGCCTGTTTCTGACAATGAATCAGCTGATGCAGCTAAGGAGCGATGCCATCCAGGGGCCTGCGTCACGCTCTTCTAGCAATGCGCTAGCAGGCTCTCTGCGAGGCGAGGATGTGCACAACCGAGCAGTTTAATAATGTGTCAATGGGAAAATAATGACATTTCTGGTCTGCAAATATCTTTCTATTAAAATAATAATAATAATTTTAAGGAAGGAGCCGATGAAGCTGATATTAAACTTTGAGTCTGTGTGGACTCCTTGAGAGTGAGGAGACAGGCGATATAAATTGCACTGCTGCAAAAGGACTTAAAAAAAACCCCATCTCTCATTTTGATTGATATTAGCTTCACAAATTAAGCTTTAAATTTATCTAAAAATAAATTTGCTTCCGCACTCTGCATTCCTGATGACAAGCGCTTTTCTCTTCTCTTTGTTGCACGCTGGCAGGTTTGTCATCGTGGTATCAGCTTCCTAGGAAGGGAAGCTCTTAAATGAGTTTGGAGGGGCATGCGTGCAGTGGGGCAGGGGCCTGGTGAAATGCTCAGGGGCTGCATCAGATCTTCACAGAGACACCCTGAGCTGAGGGGTCTCATTGGGGGGCTGCCTGGAGGCTTTTTCTCTCCCCGACCCCCCAGGACTCCAAGGCAGAACTACAAACCCAGCTCCACACGGTGGGAATATGCTGTGGTCTGCGACTCCCTGGCATGGACTGGTCCTTATATGCTTGTTGGTCTTTGGGTGTGTAGCATGAGCCCTCCGCCATGCATATATCGACTGCTTTTTCAATCCTCCCTTTGTTTCAGTTAATGTGGACCTCAGAGGTCAATTTGCTTTGAAATTGACCTTAAAATATATCAATATGTGTTTATTACCCAGTCGGTGTTCCTGCAGCGTCCCATTTGTGGCTAATGCAAGGTTCAGGAATAATTTACAGACTATTGACTACAGGCTGAAATACATTTCGTGTCCTGACGCGGTAGCTGCATGCATCGTTACTGTGCTGCTACCTGGCCAAGGCCCAGCCTGTTGTCCTGAGCGACAGAACCCAGCGCTAGTACCCCAGAGGAACTCCTCTTTCGCTGCCCAAGCTTGCCGTGACCTTCAGGGGGGTACAGCCTGTCGGCTCCGTAACTCTCCCCCTTGTCTCCAGCAAGCCAGGATCCCTCCCTAAAACAGCTACGCCCAGCTCCTGAGCCAACCCACTCCTCAGGCAGTCCTGTGCAGACAGTTTGGGGAAATGGTGCCTGGAGAAAGAGACCCTGGGAGACCCCCAGCTTCCTCAGAATCTGGGCCTGAGCCTCAGTACCAATGTGAAGAGCATGCAGGTGTATTAGATACCTCTAGTGCAGGGGTTGGCAACCTTTCAGAAGTGGTGTGCTGACTCTTCATTTATTCACTCTCATTTAAGGTTTTGTGTGCCGGTAATACATTTTAATGTTTTTAGAAGGTCTCTTTCTATAAGTCTATATGTCTATAATATATAACTAAACTATTGTGGTATGTAAAGTAAATAAGGTTTTTAAAATGTTTAAGAAGCTTCATTTAAAATTAAATTAAAATGCAGAGTCTCCCGGACCGGTGGCCAGGACCCGGGCAGTGTGAGTGCCACTGAAAATCAACTCGCGTGCCGCCTTCGGCACACGTGCCATAGGTTGCCTACCCCTGCTCTAGTGCAGTCAGTAGCCAGCCGTGGACTTGGGCTGGCCCATAGCAGGGATCTGCCTGAGCCTTCTGTCCCTGTGTTATGGGTGGAGTCTGCACTCCCCAAGGTGCCTGTCTCTACTGTAGCTAGCTCAGATGTGTGTGTGTTGCAGGGGCATGGGGAGAAGGTAACATCTGCTCCTAACGCATCCCAAACTATTTTAAAAACCACTCACACCCGGTCCCTCAGCTTTGGGACATTAAAATCTTCATGGGGGAAAATTGGTTTATTTTCAATTAAGCTGGAAAATCCCATCTCCTGAGCCGTAGCTGGAGGCACCCGCCATGGTGACAGCCTGAGCAGCGATGGAGGAGCTGCAGGATCAGTGCATCAGATTTGCCGTGGCAGGGGGTATGAAAGGTCCCTTTGCATGTGCACAGCTCTAGCCCAGGGTTGCCTCTGCCTCAGGCACAGGGGGCTAGCTGACGAGGGGCCTAGCATGTGTCCTCCACGGTAGGGTGGGAACCTGACTCGAAAACAAAGTTGATCATTTTCAAATATTATCTTGCCTGAAATCTGCAGCCGGCGCAGCTCCTCATTTGATTATGCAGCCTGAGCTCAGAGCTGAAACCATCAGCCTTTCCTAAGTAGTGATAATGAAACTTATTCATTCCCTTGCCCTGGGGAAATACTTACACCACACTATAAGAGCGATGTGTAAATCACATTTAAACAGAGCCAGCGCAGTTAATGCTAGGGGCTAGTAATCAAGTTTGAAGATGAAGTGTCCCCTTTTTTGCAATCTAATTTGCTTAGCGGCTTGGGTTTTCTCCTTCCCCAGCACTGGTGAATGGCAACCTTTGCTATCAGGCACTGCCAGGGTCACAGTCAATTCAGGGGACATCTTCACACTGACGAGACGTTCGGGTGCAAAAGGGCCTGTCTGAGAGCTGAGGTTTTGCAGGCAGCTCTAGTGGGAACCCAAGAAGAGGGAATATGGGTGCAGGGAACGGGCAGGCCTGTGTAATGTGGACAAAGGGGACTGGTTTCACAGGGCCTGTGCACTCACTGGGGATATGAGCTTGTTGCTGTAAATGGAGTCAGCTCGGAGTCTCTCGTGGTGATTTTTTTTTTCCCCCTGTGCAAGATGCGGGTATTTATTTCATCTGCAGAGTGGGTTCAATCCAGGCAGGACAGGTCCTCCATGGGCCAAGCTCCAAGATGGCCAATGAGGGACTTCAAACTGAGGCCTGATGAGCGCAGCTCCTAACCCCCGGCCCCCCCGGTTCACTCTGCCCCTGTTCCGTTGGCTCCCAGCACGTTCTCCGTGCCCCAAGTGCACATCCCCACTAAGTAACGGTGCTGCAGCGCTGGAGCTGGGGGGCCTGGGAGCGCTTCGGCACTGCTACTTGGTATTTCTGAATGCTGCCACCACCTTTAGTTAACACCCGTGTGTCTCTCCGTCCTGCATCGCTCTCCTCGCAGGCCCACCTCTGCCTTTGGCTACATCTCCACTTCCCAGCTCGCACAGGCGGCCTCACGCTAGCTCTCATCAAGCTAGCGCGCTAAACCGAGGAGCGTCGCCGCAGCAGCGAGCCGCCACCCCGCGTGGCCACCCCGCGGACGGCCCCACAGGCCCCCGGCGAGTTTGTGTTTGGGGTGGCTGCCGCTCACGGCTGCCCCTGCTACTGCAGCTACGTTAGTAGTGTTGGCATGCTGAGAGCTAGCGCAATATGTCTCTGCAAGTGGGGAATCCCAGCGCCAAGGGTAGACACCACCTGTGGGGGTGACCCTGAAGGGCCATGGAAGTGCTGGGGTCACCTAGGGCAGCAGTTCCTTCTTCCCGGTCATGGGACCCCTGCACTTGAAGTCCGAGTGTTTACAACAGCAGGCGTGACAAGTAGCTGCCTGTGTGTTCAGCACCACGGGGTGGGAGCCTCCAGGCCCCGGCAGTTCGGCTAAGAAATAGCAGGGCTGCTAACTTCAGGCCTTCTCTGAGCTAATGTAACCGCTGGAAAAGCCCCACAAAAGGGCCAGCTGGCACTCTGCTGGGGGCCAGGCAACCCGGCGTTATTCCAGCTGGGCTAACGAGCCCAGTAGGTAACGGCAGCAATAATCAGCTGGGCTGCCCCATTTCGCCTGCCAGGAGCAGTGCCTCCCCTGCGGCCCCCCTCCGAGGCGGAAGCATGAAACAGGAGCATCAGCGAGAGGAGGGCGGGAGAATCTCTCCCCCCAGACCATCGCATTTGGTGGAAAAGACCCAGGAGCTCTCTCTGCCCTCAGAGCCGTGTTGGGGGCCCTGCATCGCCTGCAGTAGCTTGGCTGCAACTTTTTGCCCCTGGGAAATGCACTGTGCAAAGGCCAGGGCAGACCCTGGGCTGACACCGGCGGGCGTCTGGGCCTCAGAAGCTCTGCTCCCCATACAGCCTCCCGTTTCCCGGGCTAGCTGTGCTGCTTCCTTAGCTAACCCTTCTGCCTGCCACCTCTGCTGGGGTTGTCGTCCCTCCTGTGGGCAAGAGACCCAATGACACTGGCAGGCAGCTCCCTCCAGGCCCTCCCAGGAGCACACTGCCCACCCGAGCCAACCACACGCCCCTCGTTTTCAGTCACTGTGAATTACTTTTATAACGATGATCGTGCAAGTCGCTGCTGCCTCTGCTTCCACGTCTCCCCCCCCATCCCTCCCAGAACTGCACCCCCTCAGCCGCTTTCAGCAGCCCGCTGCATTGGGCCCTGAACCCGGTCGGCCGGCCCTTTGCCCCTGTTCATCCGCTGCTCTGTCCGGCTGGTGCCCCTCCTTGGGGGCACCCCATCGCCAAGGCCCCGCTGCCTCACTGGATGACTGCTCCAGTCTCCACAGGCTCTCATCAGGAGCAAGTTTTCCTTTAATCTACACACGTCCTCCTTTCAATTTAGGGCCCTGGCTTCGCATACCATGTCTTTGATCAGCCCGTAATCAGCCTCCCCTGCCTTTATGCTATTTCCTCTCCAGTATTTCGCACAGCGTTCCCAGCCCACCCAACCCCCTTTCTTTAAACTGTGCCTTCCTTCACCTCTTCCGCCTACCAGCCCTCTTAACACCTTCGTTCGAGGCCTGGCTCCAGTAAACACAGGGGCTTTATAGAGACTACGCCAAACTCTCCGGCTATTGGGGTGATTTCTGAGAGCAGAAAAAGTACAAGCCCGAGATCACTCAGCCTGCTAAACCAAGAGCAACTGATGTATGAGCAACTTAGTCGAGTTTAACATACACAAAATGAGTTGGTTGATGTGGGGAGGGGGAATCACATGTTATGAAGCCAGAAAACATTGTTTTAAGGTGTGTGTGTGGGGGGGGAATTAGCAGTTTCAAGTTTGAAATTGCTTTTAATTAAAAAAAATCTCCCGCTATTCATCTTCAAACAATAACAGCAGCTAATACTAAGGGGATCGGCAATGATGCACTTTTCATAGCCATAAGAGGTAATTGTTCAGTTAAGATTTTAGCGAAGTCAAAAAACAAAAGCCAGCACATCAGAAGAGACAGCCCAGAAAGTCGAAGACTAAATTCCTTCCACTTGTACTTCAAACTCAGGGCTGGGGGGTGGGACATTTCCTGTCAGCCAGGCCTTGGCGTTACGACATGCCCCCCACGGCAGGGGAAAGCTGAGGGGTGTCTTACGCCAACAGAAGCAGGTGGGGAGCACCGGGGGTTGCAGAAACTGAACTGTGTCTTACGTGCTTTGGGGCCACGGCTTTGTGCCCGAAGGGCATGGGGGACGCGGGCCTAGCTACCTGACTGTCCGTGTGTTCGCTCACCCTTCGCCTCAGCCGCCTAGCGCTCGGTACACTCCCTTGTTGTGCCCTGTTGGGAGAAGGGCCAAGTCTGTCAGTCATCTGTGCAGCGCCCAGCCCGGGGGGTGCCAGTCCGTTCTTCGGGCATGGGACACGATAGAACTAGCTCGTTCCAGCTGCCCCTCTCTGCCCCCCTGCCTGTCCCAGGTGGACGTTGGGCAGCATGTTCACCTCCCCGTCAGGCCCCTCCTCACGAGGAGAGGAGCCTGGCACAACGGGGGCACTGCCAGCCAGCAGCTGCAGATTTGCCAAGCATAGCGTGATAGATGCGTGAGCTGGAAGGGCCCTCGAGGGGTCAGCAAATCCAGCTGCCCAGCCTGAGGCAGGACCGAGTCAACCTAGCCCAGCCCTGATGGGTTTGTCCAACCTGGTCTTAAAAACCTCCTGTGACAGGGCTCCCACAACCTCGCTCGGAAGCCTATTCCGGTGCTTGACTACCTTGAGAGTTAGAAAGTTTTTCCTAATATCTGACCTAAATCGCCCTTGCTGCAGATTAAGCCCATCACTTCTTGTCCTGCCTTCAGTGGACAGGGAGAAGAATTGATCACCCTCCTCTGTATACCAGTCCTTGACATATGTGAAGACTGTTCTCAGGGGTCCTCCCTCCCCCCTGCTTTTCTCAAGACTAAACAACCCCAGTATTTTTAACCTTTCCTCAGGCGTCAGGTTTGTATTGTTTTATCATTGCTGCTGCTCTCCTCTGGACTCTCTCCGTATCGCACACCCTCCCGCAGCGGGGGAGAATCCACCCGGCGCTGAAAAGCTGAGGCCATTTTCCGCAGAGCCACTGAGGGTTTCATGGCAGCTTCAACCGCCAGCTTGGCATTTGGGAAGTAAAGGGCTGGGCTGTCTGAAGGCAGCTGACAGCTCTGCTCTTTGTACTCCGTTGCTCTCTGCTAGACAATGCCACGAGTGCCGGGTTTGAATGAACTGACTTTCGCATTTCTAGTAGCGATGACTGACACTGCCTCAGTACCAGCGTCTGCAGCCTCCCTGCTGGCCTCTCCTCCCAGTGTGAGCATTTGACTTGCCATCCAGAGCCAGCAGCTCCGGTTTGCGGGCGGTGAGGAGGGAAATCTGACCTCACCCGGGCCATTTCCAGCCTGGGGCGAGCTGGCCCTGCGGCGCCCTGGCTGTCTGGCACGAGAGGTGAGATTCAGTCTCCGTTGTCTGGGTGTCATGCAGTGTGTCAGAGCACCAGCGCCAGCAGCAACTGACTTATGGTGAAAGGCCCCAGGTAGTCAGGAGTCCCCGCGGCCCGTTGCCTGGCTAGGATGTCCCAGGCCTGCGTGACATGGGCACCGACACATGATGGGCCATGGCTGGAGCTGGACTAGGCTGTGCTGGTTTGAATGGCCCCCGGAGCAGCCTGCAGCTGAAGGCGAGCTCCGTTCCTGGCCTGGTTGGAGTGACGCCCTGTCACCATTGTGGCCAGGACGCTTTCTGGGGAGCTCAGCATGGCTCTCCAAACCCCGCCCCGTGCCAGGCCTTGGCCCCAGCCCAGAGAAGCAGCTCTCCACACACAAGGGAAAAGCAAGACTCGAGCAGGGGTCAGAGACAGGCACCAAGTGAGTCCCTGGCCCAGTGGGAGTCAGCGTGCCTGGGCCATGCAGCCGGACCCCCAGCATTCCTGCCACTGCTTTCTGGAACCGGTGCAGACTCTGCCTCTGCCTCACTGCTAAACCTTCCCTGTGCTCTCCCCTCCTGCCCGCCATCTCCCTGGGAATGCCTGAGGGAGGCAGCTTGGCCTGGCACCATCCCCAGGGGCTCGGCTTTCCCTGGCCCGTCCTGGGCTCTCCCTGCTCTTGGGAATGCTGGCAGGGGCTGGAGACTGCCGGTAATGGGGGGCGCAGGGGCGTTCAGCCTCCATGGCCCATTTTGTTCTTGGCCTCCCAGCTCAGCCTCTCCAGGAGGGGTGGGGGATTCCTGTCAGGAGGATACAGCCCCCTGGGCATTGATGGGACTGACCCAGCAGGGCTGCCCACGTAGATTTCGGAGTAGGCACCTCTCTCTCATTGCCAGCCCCTTTGCTGGTCTCAAGAGCCATAACACCATCGTCCTCCAGGTTCAGCACACACCCCAGCATCCCAAGAGGCAGAGCCCCGCAGGGGGACGCTGGCATTAAAGGTAAGCTTAGAAAGCTATCGAGGGAGACGGGAGAGGATGGGAGCTGCCTTCCCCTGTGGCTTAGCGGCCTCCGCAGTATAAAAATGGGGCTTGAGAAGATAATTACACCTCAGAGAGCAGGGTGACCTCCAGAGACTTTCATTAGCGCGAGCAGCCTATTGGATTTTCCTTCTCCGAGCGGTAAATCTTCCTGGCTTAAATGAGGATTTATAGACAGCTTGTTTTCTTTAAATAAGAATTATATTTTTAAAGGCAGATAATTAACAGGTGAGGCTGTGACTTTATCATTCAAAATTCAAACGCAATTAGGGTAAGTGGCACCCGCGCCTCTTGGATGGCGCGGGGCTCAACGAAACGCCTGGGCAGGAGCCCAGCGGCTGGGAAAGGCCAACCCTGGCTTGTGAAATGGCTCTGCTATCAGGGAACGCTGCTCCAGGCCTATGGGGTCAGTGCTAGAGCAGGGGCCCGGGGCTCAGGCCTCCTGGGTGGCGGCTTTGACCCTGCCACTCACGCACTGTGTGCCCTCAGGCAAGTCACCTGAGACCATGCGTTTCAGAGGTGCTGAGCCCCCCCCAGCCCTGGCTGATTTCACGCCCCTGAACCTCACTGCAGCATGAAGACAAACCCTGCACGGCCCCAGGCCAGGAGAGGGTGACGGTCTAGCCCTGGAGACAGGACTTAGTGCAGGCTGCTGTTGCAGGGAAGCCTGGGTTTATCAGGCCCGGAGGAAGGCCCCTGCAGCCGAGGGCATAGAAGAGCATGAGCAAGCTTTGGAGCAAGGCTGTCTGGAGTGAGGGATTGGGGGGCTGAGGCAGAGAGGAGCCCGTGGGTGGGCTGAGCAGCCAGAATGAGGAGTTCTAGGAGACGCCAAGGCTGGACATCTTGTCTTCTTGTTCCTGTTAGTTGAAGGCGGGGTGAGTTTTGACCCACACAGGGTAGTTGTGGAGAGTAGCTTGGGGCTGGTGGGGGGGGTGTCAGTGGCTCAAAGGGTGGGGATGAGGCTTTGCCAGTGCGTGACCATCGGGCCTGTTACTCCTGGGAGAAGTGTGCAGCTTTTCTCGGCGGCCTGGCATACCCTTTTGGCTGCCGTTTTCCTGGACGCGGCTGTCGCAAAGACTGCCTGGGTGTTTCAAGGACATTAGCACACCTGTTAGATGGAACTGCTCCAGCAGCTATTCATCACACAGCCCTGCCCCACCCCTGTGGTTTAGACTCAGGCACTGCCAGGCAGGGTCTGGGGCTTTGAACATACGGCGATCAGCTTGCTCCTGGTAGCGATATTTCAAACAGTCGTTAAACAATGCAGGGCCAGCAAGTCGGGCACCTCGCTACCCTCGGTACCTGCCTAGGAGTTACCCCGTGCTCATGCCACCAGCCTCCCCCTCCTGTATTACAGCTGGTCACTAACGGAGCTCTACGCTCTTCTGGATGTTTTCCTGCCTAGCCGCGGGGGCCACAGGGTATCCATGAGGCCAAGCACTTAACAGGTTCAAAAAATACACCTGCCTTCAGAACAGTAGGTTCCACCGGTCCCTGCCCCGGACCACACCCGGGGTGAAGCAGCTAGCTAACGCTGTGTTTTAAGTGCCCCCATCGCAGAGCGTTGGTGAGCTGAGACTTAACGAGTGGAAGTCCTGTGCGGCCAAACGGTCCTTCCAAAGTTGGAATTACAGCAGGGAGGGAAAAGCTGTAACCGACTCGCCCAGGATGGGAATAAAAACCAGGCAAATGAGGCAGCACATTGCAATAAAAACGCAATGAGCTTCTCTCAGTCTTGTAAAGTGAATTGTGCAATTTACGACCGAAATCCCTTATTCTAGAAACATTTATCAACCTCCTCATCTTTTTACTGCCCAAAGGCAGCGGTGTCATTCAGAAATATGGTGGGGGGGTGAGTGACCTTGGCAGTGCACGGAAGATTTGGAAGCAGAATCTTAAGAAGCAAAGTCAGGGCCTCCCGCAAAGTAACCTCAAAGAAAAGCCGCATCGGTGTCAAAAGCAGGTCGGCTTCGGGGCTGGGGACTCGGCAGGCACGACCCCATTTCTAATCCCAGCTCAAGGAAGTTGCGGGCTGGCTGAGTGGTAGAAGGAATCCACTTACAGTATTTACCCTTAACGTTCACCTCACTTGGTTAGTTCATTTCCAATGTGCTCGTCTGACGTGCACAATTTATGCTGCATTCCATCACGCCCCACGTGCCTGTCACGCTCGAGTGTGACAAAATGATATCACGACCCCCGCTGTAATTGAGTTTCCCTGGTGCCAGTAGGTGCCACAGGCAGCCTTTGTTTAGACGTATTTATTGCCTCTGGATCACCCACTGGAAGCTGATTTCCCAGCGCAGAGTCATTACGGCCGTGTGTTTGTTTTGCCTCTTTTCCCTGCTGGCACGTCTGTCACTGCCAAGCCCCAAGTGCCCACAATGCCCGCAAGGGAAGGGGGCTGCCTACAAAACTCTGCTCCCAACCACTGTCCCAGAACCCACCTTCCGGCCTCTACCTCTGCCAACCCATCACAAACCCAAGGCCAACGAGATGCGAACAGAAGAGCAGCCAGACTGGGTCAGACCAAAGGTCCATCTGGCCCAGTATCCTGTCTTCCGACAGTGGCCAATGCCAGGTGCCCCAGAGGGAATGAGCAGAACCGGTAATCATCAAGTGATCCATCCCCTGTCACCCATTCCCAGCTTCTGGCAAACAGGCTTGGGACACCATCCCTGCCCATCCTAGCTAACAGCCATTGATGGACCTATCCTCCATGAATTCATCTAGTTCTTTTTTTGAACCCTGTTATAGTCTTGGCCTTCACAACATCCTCTGGCAAGGAGTTCCACAGGTTGACTGTGCATTGTGTGAAAAAAATACTTCCTTTTGTTTGTTTTAAACCTGCTGCCTGTTAATTTCATTTGGCGGCCCTTAGTTCTTATGTTATGTGAAGGAGTAAATAACACTTCCTTATTTACTTTCTCCACACCAGTCATGATTTTATAGACCTCTATCATATCCCCCCTTAGTCATCTCTTTTCCAAGCTGAAAAGTCCCGGTCTTCTTAATCTCTCCTCATACGGCAGCCATTCCATGCCCCTAATCATTTTTGTTGCCCTTTTCGGAACCTTTTCTAAGTCCAATATATCTTTTTTGAGATGGGGCGACCACATCTGCACGCGGTATTCAAGATGTGGGCATACCATGGATTTATAGAGAGGCAATATGATATTTTCTGTCTTATCATCTATCTGTGCCATAGGGGGATCTTCCTTCAGCAAGGTGAGAGCTAAGGAGAGCTGGGCTCCAAGTGCAAACCCCTATCTGGAACTAATCACATATGCGTTAGCTGAGAATCTTCAGCTCTGACCCTGCCTCTCTGGTGCTGGGTCTGGGTGGAAGCTGCAGCTAGAAGGGGCCTGGGGCTTGGATGCAGACCACGGGTAGAAACCTTGCAGAACAACCGATGTCACACAACCAAGATGGCGAAAATCTCACGAGATCTGATGGCCTGCTGAGATTGCCAACATTTTGGGCTGAAATCTGATGAGGGCAGGTCCCCAGATTCTGATGCCCCCGAAGCGCTCAGGAAGTATAATGAGACAGATTGCAAGCAAGGCGATTTGGGTGGGGATTCCACAAGCTGATCACGACCTTTCCATCTCTGATGCCTCACTTCTACGCAGCAATGGCTCTGCTCGTGCCTGCATAGGTCAGCTGGAAATACTTGACTGTGATGATGTGAATAAACTCTGCTCATCTCCTTGGCCAGAGTGGGAAATGAAATGTCTGCATCCATGTATGTCCTGCACTGACAGGGAGTAGAGAGTTCTCAAGGGCAAGCCCTAGGACCAGAGACTCCCTGTGTTCCATCACCCTCCAAGGCTAAGAGAACCTGGCCAGGTCCGTGTTGTAGCTCGCAGCGTTAGTTCGTCTTGCCCTGAACGCAGAGCTTTTGCATTCCACTTGCAAGTTGTACAGGAGCCTTACCGTGGTCCTAGTGCTGAGAAACATGAATTAAGCTGGCAGCGAAATGGGTGAGAATGAATCTTTAGTTCCAGGTGTAAGTGGCACTTCAATGCAAGCAGGAAGGGTCATGCAGAGCGCTCCCAGCTGCAAAGCCGTCAGTGGAAGGTCCGGTGGTGTAGGGTTTGCCTGGCCGTCTCCAGGGAGGCAGGGATTGCTCCTTTGGGCCATGCCCGGAAGTGCTATCGGTGTGGCTAGGTTATGATTGGTCTGCATGCGCGGCTGGGCTCTATGTTACAAACTATTTGATTCCCTCATTTCTGTTGTATTAGGTCCTTCCCCGCCAAGCAGCCTACCACCCCGAGGTCTGGGCCACGCGGCAGCTTCACCTGATGCAAACAACTCTGGGGGGAAATCACCCTTGTAAACGGATCTCCCCTCCTCCAGCCAATTCATCCCCAGCGTCTCCTGCGAGACCCGCTGCAAACCCCACTCAGAGCAACCCCAGCCCAGCCCAGAAGGATGTGATGGCACCGAGCTGCAGCCCCAGCTTGTGTCGAACGGTGCATATCCCAGGCTGGGCTCCCAAGCCAGGGACGGACTTGCAGCCCGGAGGAATAGGAATTCGTAGCCCTCCAGAGCACTTTGCACATATTACCTAATTAATCCTCCCTGCCCCCACCCAGGCTGGTCAGCGCATCACCACGCCACCCCAGGTTCTGCTCCCATTGTACAGATGGGCAAACCAAAGCAGAGCCACTCGTCCCAGGCCAGGTCAGTGTCACAGCTGGGCTTCGACCCTAGCCTAGGGGCTCCGCGTGCCACCCCCACTCACACACAGTCATCTGGGCTCAGGGGACACTCGTCATGCCCACAGCTGGCACGTTCTCAGTTTCAGCCATGGCGCCCAGCAGCAGGCAAGTACATGTCAGTACTGGCATGTCTCTGCTATGGGCTGCTGCAGAGCGAGGCGGCCAGAGGGGCCATCCAGCGTGGCTGAGCTGAGCCATCGCTGTGGTGCAGATGTCAGTCAGCAGGGAGGCGAACAAGCAGAGCCTGGAGCGGGTCAGCCCAGGGCAGGTACGGGGCCTGCCCAGCAAACACAGCTGTCATTCCCTACACAGCGCTACTCCCGCCATGGCCCAGCGAGCGTGGGACAAGCCCATCACAGACCATCTGAGGGTCCAGGGGGCCAAGTTGGCGGGGTTGAACGTCCCAGGAGGCGTCCAGCGAGCTGGCTTCGTCATGGAGGATGGTGCTAAGGCAGCATGTCAGAGCCAGCCAGCCTGGGCAGTCACTCCATGGGGCCTTTGCTTTCCCCACTTTTTCATTACTGCAGTGGGGGTATCACCCGGAGCCCCCACAAACCATGGTTGGCGCTGTCATGACAATCTGGCCACTTGCTCCATCACAGGCACCTCTGCTCCCTGCCTCAGAGGAAGTAACACGTTGCCATGCCAACAGATGAAGCAAGGGAGGCCGGTGCGATGGAAGGGCCTCCCTAAGATGCCATGGTGCCTGTTGGGGAGCATGGGGCGGGGGTGAGCCCTGATCACAGAGCCGAGGGGACGGTGGCCGTGGACGGTAGCCGGACGGGACCCTCCATGAGCACCGTTGGCCCATGGCCTCAGATAGACTGAAGGGGTCTGTGGTCCCTACACACCGCCCCCTCCCACCTGCCTTCCCCTCTACAGCCACCAACATCCGCTCAGCAGGGAAAGCCCCAGGGCCGCCACGTCCTGTGCCAAGCTCAGGAGGGGTTTGTGCAAACTTTACCCTGGGTTTGGGGGACACTGCCCCCCCCCCCGGCCTGCTTTGAACGTTCTAGTTTGAACAAACGCCCCCCCCCCCCACACACACACACCCAAANCACACCCCCCCCCCCCCCCCCCCAAGTCACTCAGGTCATGTAACACAGCTGGACCCCCCCGGCTCTGGCAGCTGAGCGGGGAGGAGCCGTGCCGAGCCAGCCTGGCAGAGGGGTGAGGCGTTGTCAGTAGATGTGGGCCAGGACAGGGACGTGTCAGAGCATCCCGGAGATCTGGTGGGCGCCAAAGGCCTGAGCGACAGGGAGCCTCACGCTGGGCCGGGGAAACGCGGCCTGACAGTGCTTTGGCTGAGGGACCCCAGGGAGTGCAGCAATCCCACCGGGGGGCACAGAGACACACAGCAGGGCCAAGGAGCTTTTCAGCTCATCCCCGCTAACTGTGAACTGGGCCCAGCCTGCTGTTGTGTGGTGTGTGGCGCCCTCCAGTGGCATGAGGTGCCAACCACCGCGCTGCTTGTCCCTGCTGCCATCTCTGCAGGCTGGTCGCTTTGTGGCTGTGCAGCCGAGCGGCAGCAAGGCCGGAGCCATCACGTCCAGCCTGCTCACTCCAGCTTATTCCTGAGTTTCTGCAGCTGGCGGGGCATGCCCCAGCCTCGGACGGGCCCCCACCCCCAAACCACAGAAAGCCGGCTCTGCCCACCAAACCGCCTGCAGGAGACGTGCGTTCTTGTGGGCTGTAGCCCCTTCCCCAGCTGCTGGAGGGTCAGGCGAGATTTGCACCCTTGTTCCGAGCTACACAAGCCCCGGAGTTTGTCACTTTTTACTGGAGGAAACCAGACATGTTCCCAAACTACCATGATGACCCCCACACACACTTTTTCACCCCACCCGGAGGTGCTTGTCATGGGCCGGGACAAGCCAGAGAGGTTTGCCCCAGGTTTTCAATGGGCCAATGCCACGTGCCGCTCCACTGACCCGCTGGTGGGACCTGTGTCTGCACTGAGAGTTCATTCTAACCTCTGCTGAGAAACAGCGGGTTCAGCATGCAGGAAGGGGTTAATTTCCTCCCCGCACACAGCACACTTTTAATTAAAATATCCATCAACACCATCACTCCTTGCTGCAGACTGTAACCCAGGGCGCCCTGCTGCAATCAAAGTCTCCAGGACCCCGGCTTGAATTAAAGACTCTAAACTTGCCCTGTCAATAAACTTTAATGAGATTGTGAACAAGTTTCACCCACGTAACACAATTTACAGCTGATGGGGAAGAAAAGCCCTGAGCGCTAGTTCAGCCAGGCAGCTGGCTATAGGGAAACACACACACACACTGAAGGCCTTGAGAGGCCATTTCAACAGTGCAGTAGATTCAAAATCATTGTGTTTATTGCTGATTATCTACTCATCTTGGACTTCATGCTGCTGCCTTTCCAGCTGATGGGGAAACGCCCACTGGCTTAAATAGTGCAGGATTGAACCCAACGGGGGTGGTGTTGGTGGTTACATTCCTTCTTTACACTCAACTCCCCTGATAACATCCTCAAGGCCAATTTTAAAACCCTGAAATTCTCATCCCGACTCAGGGAGCTGGCTGCTCTGAGCACAGGCAGCGCTAGGCTAGGCAGGATGCACCCAGCAAACCTTGACACCAATTTCCTGCTGCCTCGTCAAAGCCGCCATCAGAATTCTCCCCTTAGGGTGGTAGATTTTACCCCCGAGATAAGATAGAGCTTGGAGTCACTGTGGATAGTGCTCTGAAAACACCCGCTCAATGTGCAGCGGCCGTCAAAAAAGCAAACAGAACATTAGGAACCATTAGGAAAGTGATAGATACTAAGACAGAAAATATCATAATGCCACTATATCAAACCCTGGTACGCCCACACCTGGAATAACATGTGCAGTGCTGGTCCCCCCATCTCAGAAAAGCTATATTAGAATTGGAAAAGGTGCAGAGAAGGGCAACAAAGCTAATTAGGGGATGGAACAGCTGCCATATGAGGAGAGATTAAAAACACGTGGGACTGTTCAGCTTAAAAAAAAGACAACTAAGGGGAAATGTGATACAGGGCGATTCTTCACACCATTTTTGACTGTAAGTGAATTGGGAAGTGTTATTTACTCCTTCACATAACACAAAAACCTGGGGTTACCCAATGAAATTAATAGGTGGGTGTCTCTAAGCCTCTGATTGCCAGATGCTGGGACTAGATAACGGGATGGATCACTTGATAACTGCCCTGTTCTCTTCGTTCCCTCTGAAGCACCTGGCATTGGCCACTGGTGGAAGACAGGACACTGGGCTGGATGGACCATTGGTCTGACCCAGTCTGGCCGTTCTTATGTTCTTAAGCAGTAGGTTTAAAATAAACAGAAGGAAGAACTTCTTCACACAACGCACAGTCAAGCTGTGGAACTCATTGTCAGGGGATGTTGTGAAGGCCAAAAGTAGAACGGGGTTCAAAAGAGAACTGGATACGTCAATGGCTATTAGCTAAGGTAGTCAGGGACACAACCCCATGGTCTGGGTGTCCCTAAGCCTCTGACTGCCAGAAGCTGGGCCTGGACGACAGGGGATGGATGACTCGATACTCACCCTGTTCTGTGCATTCCCTCTGAAGCACCGGGCACCAGCCACTGTCGGCAGACAGGATCGTGGGCTAGATGGACCATTGGTCTGACCCAGTCTGGCCGTTCTTAAGGGTGTGAGGTGAAGCTACCACATCAGAAATGTTGGATTGCAAAAGGGACTCACGCACCACAGCACAGGCTTCCATAGCAACCTCGCCTTGGGACATCAACGCCCTGGGCCACCCGATCTTCTCAGCCATGCCTGAAGAGCGACTTTCAGACGGCTCAGCTTACAGCAGACGCCCGTCCCCTTCACCATTGCTTTTCACACCGTGGGATACTTGCTAGTGGATGAAGCTACCCACATGCACACCATCGCTCCCTTCTCCTCCTCCTGCTGCAGTGGTGTGACATCACGGGCCCAGCAGCTGGTGATGTCCTAGCTACAGAGATGCGGCATCAGGGCATGGACAGGTTGAAGAGAGGCTGTGAGGAAGGATGTTCATGCTGAAAACACTAAGGCCCAGTCCCTGGCAACCTTCTGTGCACAGAGGAGACCAACGAGCTCCAGCCTGCAGGACTGGGCCCTAAGGGCGGCCAACAGAGCCAGTGGGGATCAGAAAGCACCAGGCCAGGGACAGCCCCTTGTTTTGATCCCATGGAAAAGCGCCTCTAATGCCCAACTGGAAGGATTTTGCCTGCCAAGGCATGAGCTGGGCATTTCCCTGGCACCTCACACACTGTAAGGAATGCAGTGCTGTGCTCTGCCCTGGGGCCCACCAGTGACAGAGGGAACCACAGGGCCCGAAATGCACACGTCTCGGCAGGTAACGCGAGCGCCCATGATCCTGTCTGCAACTGTATTTGTTGGTCCTAAGTCTGCCCCTTAGCATGAGCATGATTTGTGGAGTGCTGGAGGCACGCTCGGTGCCACACAAGATGCAGGAGAAAAGACAGCCCCTAAGGAGCTTCTAATCTACACAGAGAATGAGCCAGACACCAAATGCCCTGGGTGCCCGGGGATGGATTTAACACAGGGCGCTGCCTAGACGTTCTCATGATGAGCTGCAAACTCCACGCTCTCCGGTTCCCCTCTGTATGACACGGCCCGCAAGGTCTCTCCTGTGCACTCGTCAGATGAGACCACAGCTACAGCTGGTAGAAAACGGAAGCCCTATTCTCGTGAAAAATGTCAAGGTTGGTTTCACTGTGACAAGTTCAAAACGGACCCATTTTCCCTTGGTTTCCAAACATTTTCACCATCCACCCCACCCTCCCCAATATTTTTCTGAAAAAAAAAAAAAAAAAAAAAAGAAAAATGAAGAAAAAAAAAGGAAAATGTCGACAATATTTAGTCCTGCCTCAGTGCCGGGACTGCAGTAGATGACCTCCTGAGGGCCCCTCCAGTCCTACAATTCTGATTCTACGATTTTTTGACCAATCTTTTTTTTTTTTTTTTTTGGCCATTTTTCAAAACAAAAACTTTTCATTTGCAAAATTTCAACCCGTTCTAGTCCCAGCCCTGAGCCAGGACAGGAAAGCGCCTCGTTCCAGAGGAGAAAAGCCTCACCAGGAGTGGGATCATCACGTCCTTTACCACCTCGAAGGAATATTGGATCATGGACACAAGGAGCTGATGCACATAGTCGGGCAAGCGCACCGTACAGAACGTTGTATCTGAGCCAGCAAAAGGCCCCTGAATACGGGAATAAGACTTCCCCTCACACTGGGATCCCGTGCACCAGCACAAGCAGAACCCATTCCATGTGAGCGCCTGAAGAGATGAGTCCACAACAAGGAACCGATATCTGAAACCCTTAGAGCTACACAAGCTCCCAGTCTTTGCCCTCTGAGGGCCACATTGCCCGGAGCCTGCTGAGACACAATCCTACTTCATCTTTAATATGACGGTGTGGCCCATGAGGACTACAGGTCCCAGCATGCACTGTTCCAGGGTCAGGCTACTTACAGCAAGATGGTGCCTTGCAGGATGAAACCTGCTGCCTTCTGCTCTGTATTAAAGACAGGGTGACCAGATGTCCCGATTTTATCGGGACTGTCCCGATATTTACTTGTTTGTCCCGTGTCCCGACTGATGTTCGGTCGGGACACGAATTGTCCCGATATTTTGCCCTCCGGCGCACAGGTGGAGGGGGCTCGTGCCCCCCCGCCCCCAACTCGGCCCCGCCCCGACTCCGCCCCTTGCCTGCCCCATTGGATCCCTCCCCAAATCCCCGCCCTGGCCCCGCCTCTTCCCCAAGCACGCCACATTCCTCCTTTCCCCCCCTCCCTCCCAGGCAAGCGCTGGGAGGAAAGGGGGAGAAGCAGGACGTGGCAGCCCACTCAGGGGAGGCGGAGGCGAGCTGGTGTGGTGGGGGGCGGGGCACTGCTGGTGGGTGCTCAGCCCCCACCAATTTTTCCTATGCTCCGGTGCTCTTTTTNTTCCCCCCCAGCGGCCCCCCCCCCCCCCCCCGTCCCGATATTTCATGTCTCTCATCTGGTCACCCTAATTAAAGATGAGTGGCCATGAGCCAACATCATAGAATCTGTGGCCCACTTCCGGCCACTCACGGATTACAGCGTTCGGCTAACAGAAGGGATTCCTGGCTTGTAAACCAGCACCTCCCATTCACTGCTGATAATCAAACAAGAGGCTCACCCGGCCACGGAGAGGAACCTGAGCTGGCATCTCTTGGACATTGACCCTTGGGATTAGCCATTCCGCAGATTTCTGCATCTCCCACCAGGGAGCCTGGGACACATACAGTCTCGCGCTCTCAGAGCGGGATCAGCAAATAAAACACGGAGGCAGAGGTCGTGGTTCGGTTTTTATTACTAAATAAATAGTTGTATAAAGCTTGTGCAAAAATGTATATGGTGCAACCACTGGCCTTTTGGGGGATGTAATGGATAATGCTCTCATCTTTCCTGCTCCCCTTCGTACTAGTGAAATATCCCTCCCAGGGGATGGTACAGTCGTCTCCCGATAGCTAGAGAGCGGGCAGTGCGTAGCAGCCGCTTTATCACTCCCTGGTGAAACTACCCTCAGGTTAGGTGGGTCTCTCTCCCGGTGTCATAGGTACCAGCTGGAAAGTCAGTGCTGCAGAATACTGGCTCTTCCGCTCTCCTGCCTGAACTAGCAAGACTAGTTCTCGTGGCTTCTTTAAAACTTGACTCTCATCTCTCTTGTTAAGGCTGGAAACTTGGCTAGAGCTGGCCTGGGGCGAGCTACCGGCCTGGAGAATAATGTCTCAAGGGGAGCCCATCACGAGACGGTTACAACGAGGCTGGACAAATCCCTGAGGCAGCCAGGAACAATACTGTGGAAAGCAAAGGGAAAGGAACGGGGCTCCCAGGCCTTCTCCATCACGAACGCCTGTGGTTTTACCAGACGGGGATTGGAACTGAATGGAACGGCCCCCGGTTCGGTAGACAGGAGCCCAAACTCCAGTTGCCTGCGTCTCCAGTACAGCGGGGCAAAGGCTGGCAGATGGCAGTGACAAACATTCATTGGCGTAAACATCAGGATTGTGCTTTGCCTGTCCACGGCCCGCCCCGCTTTACTCCTCGTGAACATTCGCACAGGTGACATTTTGGTCCCAAGCACCTCCAAAGAGAAGAAATGGGACACAAGTACTTGTGCACAGATGGCTTTGCACGCTGACTGTGCATGGCACGAATTTGCACAGGCAGTCACACCCTGAATATTCAAGGACCAACTTGGAAGATTTCCGTGGGCGTGGGAACCATCCAGTCAGGGAGCAGAAACGACGTCATGTGACTTAAGTGATCAGTCACAGAGTGTGCATTACCAAGAGCACGTCGCGGACACAACGGGCACAGGGCAGAACCAGCGAGCAGCCCTCAGGCTGAGTAATGGTGGCAGGGGCCATGCCTCAGCTGAGTGCAAACCAAGTCATAAAACCTACGTCTGTTGGCAGCTACTTCACCAACTCTTCACCCAGCTTCAGTGGCCTCAGCTCCTGGGATAGGTCGGGTGCTTGGGAGGAGACTCAGCAGCTGGCATCACTGCCCTAGCACACCCCTTCACTGCCACCCCTTCGGGCCCTTTGTCAGAGCACAACTCAGTGGCAGAGGAGACCGTGGACGGGTGAGCCCCTTGGTGCTAACAGAGCCGATGCCCTGTGGGTAACAGCAGCGATTCCACCGCAGGGAGCCCTGTCCCGCCAACGCAGGGAGGGAAATGAATGGGGCAGCCGGGGTGTGTCGGGAACGAGCACTGGAAACGGTCACTGATAAACACACTTTGCGCAGGGAAACAGGCAGCCGTGCCATTCGCCTGCAAGGTACCTGTGGCACAGAGAGGTGAAGGGGGGAGCTGCTTGAGACAGAGACCAGTCCCTCTGTCCAGGCCTTCTCTTCAGAGAGCCACGTTAAGGTGAAAGCAACCTCTGCAGGGAGAGGGAGGGAGCCCCGTTGCCCAGGGCGTTGGAAACAGGCTGATCTAAGGCCTGGAGAACATGCTGTAGGGAACCTCCCTGCATTGGGCAAGCTGATTTCTAGGCTCTCCCTCAGCTTGTGGAGGGCAGAGACTGGATCCCTGGCTAGGAAAGGGCTGGGGGATCTGCATTAGGCCCGTGTGACTTTGGCTTTACAGGGGCACTCCTGGGATCGGGTTTGCCGGCACTGACGGTTGCAGAAAGCAAAGGTTAGGCTTGAACGCCGGCTCCTGGGAGGAGGCAGCTCAGACAGATTTCCTGTCTGTCGGCTGGACAATGGCGTCCCCTTGCCCAGCCAATTGTTGGGGGAGCTTGTGCAAATGCCGGTGCCCCTGGAGATTTGCCCATGGCTGGGGCTGGGAGTGGGGTTCCATGTGCACAACACGCTCACTGGTGCCACTCACTAGGCACAAGAGTTCGTTCCCCAGGGGGCACTGGGCAGTTCCCGGTGCAGCTGGAATCCTGGTGCCAAGGGCTGAGACGCTCTGCATGCCGACAGACTGGCTGCTGCCCAGCCAGGGGAGTGTGTGCCAAGGGCAGCCCTGGCACGGCGCCCAGGAAGTGACATGGCATCTCAGCACTGGCCGGTCTCTCCACCAGGGCCCCAGCACACACAAACCAGCATGTGCAGGACGAGAGCAGGGCATGGGCACACCGCAGGGCTTCGGGGTGGCAGAGTCAGAGGCTGCCCTATGAGCATCTCATGAACATTCCCTGCAAATCCCTCTTCTCTCTACAGCCCTGCTCTGCACTTCATGACGGTCAGGCTCAAGGGGTTTGGAGCCAGGGGCTCGGCGCTTGGAAATAACAACTGCAAACTGATTCTTTCACTGCTGCTGTGTCTGAGGCAGCCAGGGCCCTGCTGGACGAGCCCTTTCAGCCCCAAGGGCCGTGCGCAGGGCTCCGGGAGAGAGCGGGGGGCTCCGGCTGTGCGCTGCATGGCGCTGGCGGGAGGGAGGCTGTTTCAGAAGCTCCGTTGCTGGTTGGTTTCTGCCTGCGTTGTGCGTGTCAGCCCCGCTGCCCCACGCTGGGGCCTGTGCATGGCGGGCAGCAGAGGCCGGGCGGAGGACAGAGCCAGCGTTGGCTTCTCTCTTCGCGCCTGACCCCGCTGTTAGATGTGGGAGTCCTCTTTCCGCCAGCCTGAGGGATGCCCTTGCTTCCAGTCGTGCATGTCGGACGTCCCCCTGTTCTCCAGCGGGACCACCACCTCCTCCGGCTGCGAGCTCTTATTCAGCTCCACCACCCGGGGCACCACGCTCGACCAGCGATCTGCCGGACGGGGATGGGGAGAGGCCATTTAGTGGGAGTTACCCTGGCACGGTAACTCCAACTCCCTCCACCCCCCCCAGTCTGGATTTTACCCCTGTGGGCTCGTCCAGCCCTCATCTCTCCCCCTGCCTCTGCTCCTACGCCGGCTTCCTCGGCCCCCTCGCTCTGCGTTGATCTCCGCACTCCCCCCCACCTGCACGCCCGTTTCAGAAGCACGGGCAGCACTGCTGAGCCCGGCCAGCCCCCGGCCAGCGTCCTTCACGCCTGCTGGGCCGCAGGGAGGCCTCTGCCCCAGCATCCCCGTTTGCCAACACCCCTTGCTCAGAGATCAGCCAAAGGAGGCTCCCCCAAGGGCACGAAGCAGGTTACGCTGGAGGAACATGAACATGGGACTCCTTAACTCCCATGAGATCCCAAAGGCGCCACCAAGGGGCAACCCTTCCTCTCCCCGGAGACCAGATCCCTCCCACAGAGCAGTGCCTTGGGTCCATGG
The DNA here is from genome assembly GCA_003942145.1 of Platysternon megacephalum. Taxonomy (NCBI): domain Eukaryota; kingdom Metazoa; phylum Chordata; order Testudines; family Platysternidae; genus Platysternon; species Platysternon megacephalum. The sequence continues at coordinate 3,435,517 of QXTE01000013.1, read as the reverse complement.
TCCCCCGTCCCACCGCTCACCTCTGCGCAGCCGGCCCACTGTGTGGGAGAACCCGTAATACTGGTAGGTGTCGTTCTTGCCTGGATCCTCATTGATGATGCCCAGATTCTGGTTCCAGTGAGACCAGTTCACCTCATCGACCCTGTGGGGGAACGAAGGCACTCCTGGGGCAATGGCAATGAATGGAAGTGGGGCGACAGGCCCTGGAGCCCAGCCCCGCCCCCCCGCAGCGGGAATTCCTCTGGGTTCTGTCCTGCCCCATTCAGGCTCTTACGCGGGCCCATCGACACGGTATCTGGGCAGCAGGATAAGAGTCAGTGCCCCTGGACAGTGGGGCTGTGCAAGGGTAGGTGCATGGTCCATGCAATGACCAGCAGGAGACTCAGTCACTGCGTTTCCCTCTCCCAGGCCTGAGCCGCCCTCCCCAAGGAGCTGCTGGCACCTGGTGTGGGAGAGGCGGCAGGGATGGGAGCAGCCCGCTGAGGCAAGGGGCAGCCAATGCACTGGCAGACCCTTTAGCAAATGGCAGGGCTCAGCCTACGTCCAGCAAATGGGGCCTGGCAATGGGGGAGGAGCCAGGAATCCCTCGCGCCAGCTGTCCCTGCTCCCCAGTGATCGAGAGAGAGCCCAGGAACACCGGGTGACATGCCGATGCCAGCGAGCCGGCTGCATGAGCGTCCCCAGCCATGGCACGAGCCTGTCCCAACTCATCTGGCACCATGGTTCTTCCCTGTGCAGCCCCCTGCCCCAGGGTTCACCCAAAGCACCATGGCCTGGAGCCTTCCCATGCAGCACGTCGGGGTGAGACAGGCTGGGGGCGCCCGTCCCGTTACACGGCACCAGGTTGTGCCTTTGGCAGACTGGCCCCCAAGCTCTGGAGAAGTCAGGCCCTGGCTTTTGTCTTCCCTACAGGTCCCCCAGGACGCGGTCTGCCCACTCGCTCCGCCAGAGGCACCCGTGTCATGGGATGGCCCGATACTTACAGCCACGCCGCGGCCGCGCGTATCGGCCATTGAAAGACAACTAGTGATTCAGCCCACACAGAGGGGCAGAGGCCGCTCTGCCTGGCGCCCGGTTAGTACAAACTACTAGGCTCTAACGAGGCCTAATTATGAATCAATGGAGACCCTCCATGAAACACTGTCACACCTGGGAGTGAGAGTCCCTCCTTCATATTTACTTGTCTGCTTAAATACGGAGAGCCGGCCTCATGCCTTCATTCCTATGCAAATGAACCCACCCTTCGTTAACAGTGCAGCTGCAGGAGCCCATCAGCTCTGGAGCTGGGGGCGGGGGGGAGGGGGGAGGAGATGCTGGGGAGGGGGCTCAGGATGGAGGTAACTAGCCCCACGGTTCGGTTTGTTTATGGGTGTTGTCAGGACGGGCCCAAGGCCGGGGTGGGTCTGGGCTTCCCAGGGGGTTGGGTCCGAGCCCAGGTCGAAGGCACTTGGCGAGGCACTAGCCCAAAGAGCTTGTAGTCCTCTGAGCTACTGGCCACTGGCCCCCAAAGCTTACCTGAAACACCATCTCCGGTCCGGCGTGCCATCGGTGCCCTTCCCCACAGTGACCATCTCCCCCGAGCGGAAGGCTTTCCTCAGGAACACCGGGAAGGACCTCTCGATGTCCAGGATGGTGGTGGCCCACTGCACAGGGAGGAGCACACAGGCCCGTTAGCCAGACTGGACCCAAAGCGGGGGCTGGGCATCTGACCCCTGGCTTCCAATGGGCGCTGGGCACCAAACTGCCCGGGAGGACTGTGGGAAACCCCACCGTGGTGGTCACACGCTCCCTCGGATGTCCCTCAGGCTGGGATCTTGCTGGGGCCAAGGCCAGCCACGGGCTGCAGGCAGGGTCCCTGGGACGCGGGCATCACTCAGCCCCACAGCTTTGCACCCGTTTCACCTCTTCCTCGAGCACCTGAGCTCCCCAAAAGGGCTCAGACAATCACGCTGAGCTCCCCACAGCCAGGGTCATCCTGGGGCTGCCCCATCCCATCTCAGTTCGTTCAGCGTCTCCCTGGGTTAGCGGCACAGGCCAGTCCTGCCCCTAGGTTCCCAAGCGTGACACCCGATGCAACCGATGGAAGCTGCATGTGTATCTGAGGGCAGGAGTGTTCCCCCTTCCCACGAGGCTCCGTCAGGGGAGACACCCCAGTCTAGAGTGCAGGAGAACACAGGCCACAGGCCACTCTCCTGCTCTGGCCAAGCGGGTGGTCATGGACCAGATGGGACCCGCCAGGTCATTTCCATGTCCAGTCCCTGAGCAGGGGAGAAGAACGTGGCGATAAAAATGCCGGAGCCCTTTCTACATCACAGCTTCCCCCTGTGCTACCCCAGTAGGTGCCTGCTGGGAGAAGGGGCTGACACCCCCTAGTGTCCAGGGCTGCGGACCCGGTGTCCTCAGCTGGGCATGCATGCTAATGGACGGGCCATCACCAGCTTGGGCAGCATAGAGCAATGGATCTCAGCCTGGGGCCACCAGTAGCTCGGAGGGCCATAGGCCTCAGCTGCTCCCAATTCCCCATCTCCAGGGTTCCACTGCACCACCTGCATCGGGTGCTCCATAGACACTAGGAGCATCCCATAAACGGCCGTCCTCTCCTGTGCCTCCTGGGACAGGGCGTGGAGTCGGCATGGAGGACTCTGGGGAGGAGGCTAGTCTGCGAGCAGCTTAACATGGCCTCAGAGGGCCCCCTGCATTCGGCCTGACAGGGTGTCTGTCCCTGGCAGCCAAGGCCTGGCCAGACGTTACCTGTAGCTTCCAGATGTGCTTGCTCTCCTTGGAGACCTGCCCCACCGTCTCCCCCATCAGAGCGATCAGCATGTTGAGGAGCAGCACAAAGGTGAGGATGATGTAGGTGACCAGCAGGATGACGAAGACGCCGGGGTACTTGGCGCTCTCGATCATCTCCAGGTCGCCCATGCCGATGGTCAGCTTGAAGAGATCCAGCAGGAAGGTGCTGAAGGTCTTGCTGTCCCGGCAGGACGGGTAGGCGGGCACCGTGCAGTTGGATTTGTCTTTGTTGCAGGCCTCGGCACTGGCACAGGGGTTCAGGAGCGAGACCAGAGCTGGGCCAGGGAGAGGGGGGAGGGATATGGGTGAGATCCCCAGAGAACTCAGCCAGGGGCCAAGTCAAGGTAAGGCGCCAGTCAGTGTCACCACCTCTCTGGATGTCGCGTTAGGCTGCGCAGCACCAGCCGAGCGCCGCCTTGCCGGGAGCCTGCACTTGTGGTGGGGACCTGGGCTCATCCCAGTCCAGCCTGGAGAGCTCCCCGCATCTCCCAGTGGAAGAGTGAAGGCTCCCAAAGCCGAGGGTCAGAGCAGCATTCCCTGGCCTCCCTGCATAACTCCCTCACTAGTGCCCCGGGGTGCAAAGGAAGGTAAATGAATGGCCAGCTCGGGCGCTCAGCACCTATACCACAGCCCGAGCCTCTGTCCGCTGGCACACGAGCCATTTCCCCACCGCTCCCGTTCCAGGGGCTCTGAACAATAAACCCTGGTGAGATTCCTCCCCCGACCCAGCGGAACTCAGCCCTTTGTCTATCCGGCCACCGCGTGAGAGCCTCGAAGGGTTGCCAAGGGCCAGTGCCAATATGCAGTGTTTTCCCTTTAACTCGGGCCACGGTTCTCCAGCTCGGCTGAGCATTATGCCAGGGCCCATCCTGCTCCCTGCCACTTTCCCCACTCCGCGCACCGAGCTAGCATCCCCTCCACAGCTCCCACGGACGTGCCGTACCTGAAGCATAGCCGATCATGAAGAGCACGTAGACCAGGAGGAACCGGAAAAGGTCTTTGAAGAGGATCTGAAAAAAATCCCAGAGGCAGAGCTTAGCTGTGCTGGGATCAGAGCCAGCCCCTTACATCCCTGGAGCGCCCCGCAGCAGCCACTTCACTGAAATGCAGCCATCCCTGGGGTGGGCTATGCTTCCCGTGACAGGGCCATGTCCCACTTCTGTCTTCTGCTCTGTCTACACAGACTCAGAGACAGCCCAGGGCAGTTCATTTACCTTTGCTCTTTCCACCCCCTTCCTGCCCACACACAATCATTTACAGCTTCAGTTTCTCCTCAGTTCTCTGCCGAGGAGAGGGAAGAGCTTTCTCTACCCAGAGTTCCGTTCTGGTAGCCTACCTCTCTCCCCCCTGCACTTCCTTCCTCTGCCTTCTTATACCTCCTGTGCTAATGGGCCAATCCGCTCATTAGTCCACTCCCAGTGCATTCAAATCCACTAATTAGGCCCCGTCAGGTCCACCCTGGGGGGAATTAATGGGTGTTTACGTGACCAGAGTGCTGGCTCCAGCACCCTGTCACACAGCTGTTTAACAGCACAAAGAGATGCCACAGGAACATAGAAATTACTAGGCTGGATTGGCCCCAAGGTCCATCTAACCAAGTGTCCTGTCTCAGATAGGCCAGCACCAGATGCCTCAGAGGAAGGTATAAGAACCCTGCATAGGTCGATTGGGTTAATCTGCCCCCGGGAAGGTCTCGTCCTAAACCCTAATAGCTAGAGATTGGCTCAATCCCTGCAGCCTGAGGTTTAACATCCCTCCCACCAGGCTTTGTCTGCAGGCAGCAGTTCAGGACAGGCCATGGAGACGACTCCTGGATCCAATTGCAACTACTGGGGTAGTTTAGGGAGAAGAATGGGATTGGCTGGAATCTGGCCAGGACAGAGGTTAAAGCTCCGTACACACCTGCAAAAGCACCGGGAGACCCTGGCCCCGGCCCCAGCCACATCTGTTACCACGATCAGGTGCATTATGATACCACTGTGCTGGGGGCTGCACAGACGCATAGTGAGAGACAGCCCCAGCCCCAACGAGCTCCCAGTGTAAATAGTGTCTCACACACACACACACACACGCACGCACACACGCACACACACACGCACACACACACACACAGACACACACGCACACACGCACACACGCGCACACACACACACACACGCGCACACACACACACGCACGCACACACACACACACACACACACACACAGGCCTGGTCCCTGCCTGACCTTCTGAATCATGATGCTGTAGGTCCCTGTAAGTTTCAGGCCTCTGGTGAAGTAAAGTGCGTTCATCCAGCCCAGGACCAGGGCAAAGACCATGACAGCCAGGTAAGCTTCGATCCCCGCCAGGTACAGCGCTGCCGTGATGATCACCAGCACCGAGTAGATGAAGCTGAGGAAGAGCAGGAGGATTCAAAGGCAAGTTCAAAACATCCCCCTGGAATGAACCAGCCCAGGAGGGTCGAGCTCCTGCACTCTGCCAGTCCTGCCCCAGGGCACCGTACGAGCAATGGGACTGGCTACCGTCTCTGTAGCAACTTCCACAGTGCCTTAGGAGGGCCCCCCAGGCAGCCAACTGTGGGCTGGCGGAGCACAGCAGGCAGCAGAGCAGTGTTTGTGAGGGGATCTGGAGCAAGCCCACCACCCTCATATGCAGCTTCAGTTGCCATAGGCAACAGTTCCCATCTGAGAAACCCACACAGAGCAACCGGGCATCAGGAGGATGAGATCCCTGCTGGGACGTGAACCCGCAGGTGCAGGGATGTCAGGCTGCTGAGCCGGCCCCTAGCAGCGAAGGCTGGAGAGAATTCTGCAGCCGGGGGAGGAGATCTTGTCTGCATTTCTTCGCACACCCGTCTCCTCTCTCAAGGTGTCTATTGGGCTCCCCGGCGAGAGCGCCAGAGACGGCTTGCCGGGAGGCCTCTGCGCTTTTGTCCACTACAAAGGAGACTCCATCAGCGCCAGGCCGGGCTGACATCTCCCCGAGACAAGACGGCTGATCCCAGCACGCCGGGCACCTGCAGCCGCCCCGTCCCTTCCAAATGCATCTCCAGGGCTGGGGCTCAGATGACATCGCATGGGCGATGGGTGGGGTACACCAGGGGCAAAGGGCATCGCGACTTACTAGAGCAGCTGGAAGGAGCCGTCGATAAAGAACGAATTCACCCCTGGACATTTCTTCATAAACAGATCCTTTAGCTGAGGAAGAAAGACAAGAAGGTGGAGCCGGAGCCTGGTGGGCTAGGGGAGGGGAGCAGCACCCTGGGAGCGCGGACGGATCCATGGAGGCAGAGGGTGGGACCGGCTGGGGTGCACACAGGGGGCATCACAAGAGGAGCTGGCATCCCCGCAGGGTCCTTGCGGGGGTGGAGGCAGGACTGGCCCTGCTCCACCCAGAGGAGGGGAGGTGAAGGGAGCCGCCCAGCAGGTTCAGTGCTAAGCGGCTCCACCCCCTCCCCCCCCCCGGCCCCACAGGAATAGGGGCAGCGCGAGGTTTTATCCGAAATTTGTAAATGAGAAGCCGTCTCGTTCTGCATTTAACCCTTCCCCTGCTGTGCAAGGAAGCCAGACCCACGGGTGCGGGGCCCAGGACCGGCACCACGAGAGAGTCAGAAAAGGGACAGCCAGCGGGACGGGGCCACCTCCCCTGCTCGTGCGAGTGGGTGTGGCCCCATGGCGTAGCACCACCGGCTTCCATGGAGCGCAGCCGGTTTACACCCGCTGGGAGCGGGCCCTCAGGGTGCCAGCTCCCTGCAGCCCTGCAGTGAAACAGAGGACTTTTCTAAACCCTTTTGGGTGTGTTAAATACCCTGAATCAGAGCTCCCAGCCCCATGGCCCACCCCGCCCCACTCTGCCCCTGCCTTGCCCCAACCCGTGACCTCGGGGAAGCTCTGGGGAGATTGGCAGGAGCAGTCTGAGGGCTGCAGCCCAAGGGGCAATTGCCAAGCACAGTACAGATGCGGCCCCGCAGAACAGCCCCGCAAGGGACGGGTGCTCAGAGATTCCTGGGAAGGGTGTGGGTGCCCGCTGAGCTCTCCCAGTGCCAGGCAGCTCGCTGTGTTCTGTTCCCAGGGGAAGCGTGTGTTGCGGGGTTTGTGGGTCTCAGAGTTGGGCCCTACCCCTTGCGTGTGTGTGACACAAGACACCTGTGCAAGTGCGAAGTGGCAGGATGGGGGACACTTGTGTGAGGTCAGGACACACTCGTGTGAGGGCTGAGGGGGTGGGGGCACTTGTGCGAGGGACACAGAGGCACTCATGTGAGGGCAGAGGAGCATGGAGGCTCTCATGCGAGACAGAGGGGGCACTTGTGCAAGGGGGTGAATGGTTTCCACTTACATTGGTGAAAAAGAACAAGACTCCGGTGAAGAGGGTTATGATCTCCCCGGCCAGGCGCAGGTAGTCGATGGTCGTTGTGTAGGGATACGGCGGCTGCACAGCAGGGATACGGTGATGAGAACGTTACCTCGAAATCCCATCACTATGGCCTCCTACAGATCCATGCTCCCTGCCCCCCCTCCAGCACCATGGCCAGCCTGCCCCGGGCAGAAACTAGAGCCCTCCCCTCTCCCAGGCGCCGGGAGCCAGACGCTGCCCAGGACACACCCGGCGGGGGCACCCAGACAGGCTCATCTTCCTCTACGGGGGTCAGGCACTGGCCATTGCCAGAGGCAGGGATCCCAGAGGGCCCAGTGCTCTGAGCTGGCGCAGCCGGAGGTGGGATCTGGGCCTGTCTCCCTGGGCTCCTGGCCCGGCCTGCCGGGGCCCTGGTGTAGGCTGTAGCTCCCATGGGGCAGGGCGTTAAACGGGCTGGGCTCTGGGGGAACCGCTAGGGACTGCCCGGAAAGCTCAGCTCTGTGTACAGCCTAACAGTGGGAACCTGCTGCTCCTGCACAGATCCACAGCAGCCGCGCCGAGGCCCAGGGACCCGCCAGGCCGGGCGGCGTGAGACTCACCGTGCCCTCCATGGGGCGGTAGTAGGCGATGAGGGTGAAGACGACCATGGCACTGAGGTAGGAGATCACGCTGATGTAGAAGGAGACGGCCCCGAACTTCCGCCACTTGTCGCGCAGCAGCTCGTTGATGGGCTCCACGGCGAGCATCTCGTGGCGGTTCTGCAACAACCCGGCGCGCTGGCTGTGAGCTCAGGGCCGGGGGGCGGGGCTACGCAGGCCACACGCACACCTGAGCAGACGGGGCGGCCGGGGGGATGGAGAGGGGTGGCGCTGGCCGTGCCCGTGGCCGGGGGGGGTGGAGACGGGGCGGCGCTGGCCGTGCCCGCGGCCGGGGGGATGGAGACGGGGCGGCGCTGGCCGTGCCCGCGGCCGGGGGGGATGGAGACGGGGCGGCGCTGGCCGTGCCCGCGGCCGGGGGGATGGAGACGGGGTGGCGCTGGCCGTGCCCGCGGCCGGGGGGGGATGGAGACGGGGCAGCGCTGGCTGTGCCTGGCCTGGAGTCATGTCTGTGCATGAGCCAGGCTGCATCCTCCCGAAATCTTGACAATGGCCGAGGCATTGGGGGCTGGGTCCTGCAAGGGGCCTGCCATGCCTATGGGCCCTCGTTCGGCAGCCCAGGCCCACATCAGGCTGTGTGCCCACCATTTGCTGCCTGCCTCCCTGGTGCCACCTCAGCGCTCACCTCGATCTTACTGTTGTACACCAGGATCTCCAGGACAGACACCTCCTCCCCACAGGTGTCCAGTGAGGAGAGGTCGTAGAGCGAGGAGTAGACGGGCCCATAAGCCCAGTCCTTGAACTTCCGGGAGAGGTGGCGGGCGTCCTCATCTGTGATCTCCCTGCGGATGATGTGCTGGAACATCTGGAGGACGGGGGTGGGGGTGGGGGGATGGTCACCCACAGCACAATGTGTCTAGAAAGCGATGCTGCTCAGAGCCCCCCCGCTCTCTGCTCAGAGCCCCCCGCTCTCCCTGCAGCCCTGAGCAGCCGGGTTCAGGGGGTTCCACTTGCTCTAAGTGTCCAGGCCAATGTTTTCGGCAGTGGCTGCTGATTCTGGGCGCCCAACTTCGGGCCAGGTTTTCAGAGGGGCCGAGCCTCTGACTGTCTGACCCGCCGGCCCAGAGTGTCCCACCGCTGAGCACCGATAACCGCGGCAGCCGGCCAGAATCAGGGGCCAGCATGGAAAGATTTGGCTTTAATATTCCCATAGCAATTACGGTGTGATGGAGGCTCTTCCCCCGCTTCCTCTCCACCCCACACCTGTTTTACCAGCCCGGAGAGCACCTCGTTTTCTCAAGGCCCTGGGGTAACTTTTCTGCCTGACCATGATGGGCTGGGACCCCTACGATGCTGCCGCAGAGTGGCTGGGGGGCAGGTGCTGGGGCGGGACCCCACGAGGCCTGCTCCCTGGGTGGAAAGGCACAGCAGTGACCGGCACGGCTGTACCACTCTCTTTCCAGAGGAGTAACGTCATACAGCGCCTGTTATTTCACAATCCCCGTGTCTTTAGCTGGAGTGCAGCTTCTTAAACACCCAAACCCGCTGGAGAACTGCGACCGGCCGCTAGGGGGAGGCAGTCACTAAATCACAAACCAGCCAGGCCCAAAGTCACTCCCCAGAGCAGCGCACCCTGGGGCGATCAGGGGAACCAGCTCCTGCTGTGGGTGGGCGGGTGAGCACCCAGGGGTCCTGCACGTGCCTATCCCAGCATGTGGTGTCTCCTCCGGCGCATCGAGCACCCCAACAACCAGGCGGGTGAAACCAGACCATCCCTGCGCGCTCAGATGAACTCCCGCAGGACAATGCTAACGGAGCAAAACCCCACAGCGCCCGGGGCAAAGGTCGCTCCAGAGCTGCCCTGCCAGCCCTCCTCCTCAGAGGAAACCTGCCTCGTTGTAAGTGGTTTCTTGCAGCATGCGTTAACCCCTTGTGCGTAACAATCCGTCCCACCCTGTATTTAGCTGGGACCCTCTGGGTCCCTCATCCAGCCCTGAAGAAGAGCTCAGAGCGGCTCGAAAGCTTGTCCCTCTCACCAGCAGAAGCTGGTCCAATAAAAGATATTACCTCACCCACCTTTTCTCTCTCATATGCTGGACCACCAGGGACTCGGGGTCAGTCCCTGCCTCCCAGCCCCGTGAGCCGAGTTATCGATGCACCAGGATACACTCGCTGAGCTAAACTCGTGTACACAGGCTGCCCCCCAGTACAGAGACTGCCCCGTCACCCCAGAAACGAGCCCTGCCCAGGAGCCAGACGCTAATCAGCATCTCCTGCCCTTCTGGGGGGTGCCACAGCCATCCGGGGGAGCTGCAGGGGCAGTGGGGGAAGAGGGGCTCTCGCCCAGGGGCTGGTTTTGCCCTTTCCCTGCGGCAGCAGCTGGAGGGGGACAGGGACGGCAGGCCCTTACCCCGATCTTGCCGATCTTGGCCGCCATCATGAGGGGCGAGAGGCCGTCGTTGTTGAGCAGGGCCTCCAGGTTGGTGTCGGGGAAGAGCTTGGCGCACTTGATCAGCAGCAGGTCGTACATCTTGGTGACGAACTTGGTGTTCTCCCGGGTGTTGTCGGCGATGGCCACCAGGGCGTGCAGCACCGTGTTGCCCCGCGAGTCCTGGCGCCGCAGGTCTGCCTGCTTGTGCGCGTTCTCCGTGAGGTAGTTGACGATGTGCGGCTGGTTGGTGCAGGCGGCGAGGGAGAGGGGCAGCTCGCCTGGCAGGGGAGAGAGCACAACGGATGTCAGCCGTTCTCGGCCCCGCCACTCGCAGAACCGGGCTCTAGGCGCCGGGCAGCCAGCTAGGGGGAGCCAGGCCAGAGGCCTGAAGAGAGGCAGCCGCTTTGCTCCCCCAGGCAGCGAGTGAACAGCCAGTGGGGGGAGCAGAGGTACAGGCCTGAGCAGTGGTGGAGTAACCAGGAGCGTGCGTCTGTAATGGGATTGCCTAGTAGGGTGACCAGACAGATGGTGTGAAAAATCGGGACAGGGGGTGGGGGGTAATAGGAGCCTATATAAGAAAAATGCCCAAATATCGTGTAAGGGATTGCACACGTGTGTGACGGCATGCACACCGTGACTGCGTGTGAGACTGTTCATGTGACCCGACGGGGAGATCCCGCACAGGCCGGTGTGTACCAGCGCAGGGTCCTGAGAGTGTAAGGGATTGCACACGTGTGTGACAGCACACACACCGTGACTGCGTGTGAGACTGTTTGTGTGACCCGATGGGGAGATCCCGCACAGGCCGGTGTGTACCAGTGCAAGGGTTGTATCTCCACACAGGAGCCACCACCGCTCACCGTGGCAACCATCCAACAAGCTGGGGGAGTCGCTGACCCCTGTGCGTGGCTCCCTGGGGAGAGTCACATCACCCCCGGAGCCCAGCCAGTCGCACACGGTGCCAGGAGCAGCCTCGCCCGCGAGCCGCCCGCTCTCATCCCCTCACACTAAGGTGGCTGCTTGGGCCATGGGCCTTAGTGTAAAGGCCCAGCCTGGCACCGTGTCCCTCGCCTCCATCTGCAGGGGCCAGAGGGAGCAGTGCCAAGGCTCCTTCCCCACCCAGCTCCAGCCCCTCTCCTGGTGGGGTTCAGCAGGGACCCCCTGGCCCAGGTGGCCCACATCTCCCACCCTCTGGTACCCCTTGGTCTCCCTCCCATCTCTAGAGGGGACGTTGGCCTCAACCCACCTGCCCCTGCCCCATCCCCATCACAGCTTCCTGGGCAGCTGGCACATCCAGCCCCATCCCGTGCCCTCTGCCAGAGCAGAGCCTGGAGCCAAGGCCACAGCACGTGCTAGAAACAGGCCCGGGCTCTTCCCCTGCATCTCCAGCTAGATGTGAGCTCGCAGCCCCAGCTTGCAGCTCGAATGGGTGCCCCGGCTCATGCCCCCAGGCAAAGGGACAGGGGCTGCCCACTGAGACGCAGAGCCCAACTCTGCCCTCACTGGTGCAAACGGGAATAACTCTGCTGAGATGGGTGTAAAACCCCAGAGAGCCGGATCGGGCCCATGGGCTTTGTGAGTCAGCCCCACCCCTGCTCCCCAGGCACCAGCCAGACCTGCTGGGTTTGGGCCTCAGAGGCTGTGGGGGCGGAGAGGGGGGCTCTGTCCCCAGAGCGAGTGCCCCCACGCACCAGCACGCTGTCGTCTGGATCCCTGCTGGGCTCGGGGAAACCTGCCTTCCAGGCCAGGGCCACGGGGTTCTCCGGCCTCCCACGCTGCCCTGGGCACTGAGGGCTCGGTTCCGTTTCCACGGTCCCAGGCGGGTGGCCAGTGCTGAGGGACCAGCTCCCTTCCCCGCCTGGCCCCGTGGCCTTCGCTCCCCCAGCCGGCTGGAAGAAGCAGCCTGCCCGCACCTCAAGAGGAACCGCTCTCGCCCTGGGCAAGTGCCCCCGCGGGGCTAAGGCAAGTGTTTGTTCAGGAGGGAGGCTGGCGGTTGCCTGTGCGGGGCCCTGCCGGCTTCGGCCAGCTCGTGTGCCCAGACCTGCGAGCCACCCTGGGCCGAGCGGGGAGGGCCCCAGCGCTCAGAGGCGTCGAAGGGGGCAGTGGGGCAGGGGCACCCAGCTGAGGTCGCAGGGTGGCCAGGCGCAGCATGCTGCCGCTCCCGTGGCTGAGCCGAGAGGACCCCCTGTGAGTCTCCTTTGGGGTCCCCCCTTCCCACTGGGGCTGCCAGAGACATCCAGCCTCCCCCTCCCTGCCCAGCCAGCTGGCCTCAGCCCTGCGCCAGGGGCCCCGCCACGGGAGGGCAGGTCATTCTCCAGCGACGCGTCAGTTCTAGGCCCCTGCCGACGTGGGAGAGGGGTCCATTTTGGGGTGGTCTGTGGGACACGGAGCCCATCTCCCAGGTCAGCAGGCAGACAGGGACGCTTCCTGGCCCCCACACCCGGGAGCTGGGCCGAGGGGCGGGCAGGTCTGGCTCATTACCAAGCCCCCCATCGGGGCGTCCCCCTCAGCTGGGGCCCCCCGCCACCTGAGGACGTGGCCTTTCCCGTGCGCAGGGCCGGGCAGCGCTCCCCACTCACCGAAGTAGAAGTACCCGCCCTCGTCCTTGGGCTGGAAGAAGCGGCCGCGTGCCTGGGCGTGCACGTCCGCCCCCTTCTCCACCAGCAGCTCCACGTAGTGCTTGCAGCGACGCTCGATGGCGATGTGCAACGCCGTCTGGCCTGGAACCACACACAGGCCTGTCAGTGCCCCGAGCGCCCAGCCCCAGCCCTCCACGCTGACGCACCGCAGGGAGGGCAGGGGGGGGTGTGAACGCGGCTCTGCCCCGGCCGAGCTCCCAGCAGCCCGCCCAGTGCTGGCCATGGCCAGGAATCCCACCCCCGTCCCGGGTCCCGGCTCAGTCCCCACCTCGGTAGTAGACGTCTCGGAAGGGCGAGTTGATGAACTCTCGCATGCTGCCCGTCTGCTCCGCGATGGCCAGCAGCAGGGGGATGGTGTCGTTTTTGCCCCCGCTCAGATTCAGCAGCGCTTTGGGCAGGCAGGTCTTCCCCGTGGAGGGCTCTGCAGGGGAGCGGAGGGGCTGTGAGAGAGGGAGCGGGGCAGGCGGGAACAGCCTGAAGCTCAGAGCGGGCCCGTGCCCACCTCCAGGAGTTCCACCTTCACCCGCTGCTGTCCCAGCCACAAGCCCCCAGGCGTGCATGGCCCAGGAACACCTGCGTTCAGAAGCGTTTCTTGTCACATGGGGGCCTCAAACCTGCTCGGCTGGAAGAGAGGCTAGTTCCCCAGAAGGGCAGCCAGAGCTTCAGGGGAACCCACCAGCACTCCCCACTCACACGGGCACCGGCTGCACAGCCAGGCTCAGGGATGCCAAGCTGTGCACGCCCAATTTACCGTCGCTACACGCTCCGCCATGCTGACTGCACATGAAGCGCCCAGCCCAACGGACTCTGCTGTGTCCCTAGATGCTGCAGCCAGGGCACAGGGCCTGTGCAGCACAGCTACTGGCTTCCCCTCTTCCCCCCTGTCCTGAGCTGGTATGTTCGGCTCCCCCGCCCCGGAGCCAGGCCGCCTGCCGGGTGCTGACGCTGCCCGTTTCGCAGCTCACCTCGAAACTCCTCGTCCGTCAGGCGCTTCTTGTGGGTCAGCAGGAAGGGGAGGAGCCCGTCCAGGCCGGAGGTCGAACCCCGGGACACAATGTCGAAGAGGATGGGCCGGTTAAAGACCTTGAGGACTGGAGGCGGGTTGGGGGCCGGGGCCTTCGGGCTGTGGGTCTGCTTCCTGGAAAAGGGGCACCGGTTCTACAAACAGGCTCTCGGAGCGCGCGGCTCCTCCTCCCACCAGCACCGGCCTGACGCCTCCGGGGCCAGGAGCCAGTGCATGAGCCAGACACGGCCACTGACACTTCCTTTACTACAGCCTGCTCCAGGTGCCTGGGTGGGGTATCTGCTCTCCTGGCCCTTGACTTCTCCTCTGCCCCACAGCACTGCAGTTACCCAGGTGCACAAGAGGCAGTGTGACTCAGCGGACAGGATACTGGACTAGGAGTCAAGACGGGGGACTGAACTCTACCACTGACTCTTTTGGACAAGGTGCTTCCCTGCTCTGTGCCTCAGTTTCCCCATCTGTAAAATGCAGGCAGTAATACTTGGTCACCTGTGTAAAGTGTTTCATTTCCTATGGAAGGAAACTCATCCGCATTCACACTAGGAAACATAACTCAAGCTCCCCCCATTACACCACTGATTCCGGCATAGCTGGATGTTTCTACTAAACTGATCAGCAGTGCAATAGTTAAAGATGCTGACATGTTAGCTGGTGTCATTAGGCTTCAGAATTAACACACCCCATTGAGAGGTAAGGGCTGATTCCCACCTCTTCTGGGGGTTGCTTCTGTTTCAGACAGGCAGCACTGTGCCAGGTCACATTAGAAATCAGGCTAGACATTTACTTTTAAAATATGAAGTTAAATTAAAGCTTAAGCTTTCCAGAACCTGACAGCTACCGCCGTGGATGGGCTCAACCCTCCCCTCATGCCTGGCCCTGCAGGCCTGCCCCTCACTTCACAGGGCCCAGGGCCATCAGCACTTGAATTTCCTAATGTCTCCCTGCTTTGGAGGCCACTTGCCACTCAGGGGACCCTGCATGCTCTGAGAGAGGCCAGCCGACAGCTGCTTGGCAAGGACTTTGCATCACAGAGGATCCAAAGAGCGAGCCTGGTGCATGCAATTATCTCCCAAGACACACAGAATTTAGTATCGCTATACGCGCAGCCCCTGTCCGGCTCAATCCCAAGTCCTCCCCGTACATTCCAGGAGCTGCCCAAGAATCCCAGTCCCGAGAGGGGTCTGCAAATAAAGGGATCGTGTCTGCGAAGGAAGACGTAACTACTGAAATCCCACGCAGGCAGTGCAGTTGTAGCCGTGTCGGTCCCAGGAGATTAGAGAGACCGGGTGGGTGAGGTGATATCTTGTATTGGACCCAACCCCTGGGGAGGAGAACTTGTTGGTCCAATACAAGAGAGCTCCTCACCCACCTTGTTGCTGTTTGAAATCCCCTGGCAAACAAGGACTATGTGAATGTGACCCCGAACGCTACCTGAACCCACTCCTGCTTAGAGGCTGCAGCCAAGCGGGTTTAGCAATGCAACTGTCACAGCAGCCTGCTGCCCCCGACCCCAGAGGGCACCAGAGAGACACAGTCCCAGGGGGGAGAATTCACACCTCACGCTGGGAAGGCAGCCCAGTAGCCAGGTGGTTAGTGCTCCGTGCGGCCACGCAGGAGACCAGGGCTCGGTTCCAGGGCCAGTGAGAGTTACGGTGGCAGCAGGCTGATGGCCAGAGAGGGGCGGGGTGATGGACTAGGTCAGGGGTAGGCAACCTATGGCACGCGTGCCAAAGACGGCACGCGAGCTGATTTTCAGCGGCACTCACACTGCCTGGGTCCTGGCCACCGGTCCAGGGGGCTCTGCATTTTAATTTAATTTTAAATGAAGCTTCTTAAATATTTTAAAATCCTTATTTACTTTACATACAACAATAGTTTAGTTATATATTATAGACTTATAGAAAGAGACCTTCTAAAAACATTAAAATGTATGACCGGCACGCGAAACCTTAAATTAGAGTGAATAAATGAAGACTCGGCACAGCACTTCTGAAAGGTTGCCGACCCCTGGACTAGGTCCTTTCCCAGAGCTAGAAAGTGTAATAAGACTGCAGCGCCCTCCTCTGGTTACACGAGGACCAGCACCAATGGGCCTCGGGATGCAGATCTGCCCCAGCCCAGTCAGCTTGCAGGAACATGTAGCCTCCGCCCCAGGGGCTTTGCAAACCTTCATGCCTTTAGCCCGGGGAGACAGGCGAGCATCATTTCGCAAAGGGACAAACAGGCTCAGAGACGGGGTGGGGGTGACGTGGGCCAACTCCTTTGCTGAAGGCTGGGGATGGCTAAATGCCCCTCTCCAGAGGATACGGGCCCTCAGGCCAGTTCTGTGGACGCAAGCCGGGCTGGTTTGGGCACCTCTGTTGTCTCAGCTAATTACATCTAAACAAACTGGTTTCAGCTAAGCACCAGGCCTAGCCGGAGGGGAAAGCACAGCCTGAACGAGGCTTCTCCCTCGAATCAGCCACTTACAGAACCAGGCGTCATTAAAGGAATTTCTACCTCGCCCGGACCTTTGTGCAATGGAATGAGCTTGCCCCCCCGGGGGGGTCTGTAGGGCTGGATCGGCCCAAGCAGTGCTGCTGGCACAAGAACCCAAACAAACAGCTAACCTCACCCGTGCCCCGGCCCCGGCCTGGCTGGGTTCTAGCCTCAGAAACCTGAGCAGCAGCTGCTTGCACTTCCTGGTAGGTTACAAGCAAACAACCCAGCTATTCAGGAGGGACCATTCGGGTGGCATCAGGGGCCAGAAATAAGAGTGACGGGGGGATATGTGGGAAGGGAAAGTGTGGCGAAATGCCAGGAGAACCTCCCTAGCAGGGAGATCACCAGATTTTTGCTATCAATTAAAACCTTGGCATGGCGCTTTACAAACAAATCCGCCCCGCTCCCAGCCCCAAAGAGCTTCCCACAGGAACAAGGGGAAGTGTCCTCCTCTGCAAGGCTGCTCCAAGCTCTGGGGAGGGGACGAGTCCTGGGCTGGCTGCCGGTTGCAAAGCTCAGACCATCTTCAGGGGACAGTGGGGGAGTGGCGTCTGGGTTCAGTTGGCAGCTAGACTTCGTCCACAGACCCCACTCAGGCCAGATCCTACCGGATCCACAAACTTTTGGTCCTGCCCCCACGGAAGTCAGAGGCCACGCTCCGGGGAGGCAGGATGGGGCCTTCAGACCTGCCGGTCCGATTTCAGTTGTAGCGAATGTCCCTGCAGTGCAGATGGGGGGCAGTTCTACCCGGGGGGAGGGACAGTCAATACAGGCCGGGGGGCTCCTCCCCGGCTCAGTGGCGTGGTGCCACAGCGTGCCTGTGGGGGCGACATGGACGCACACTCCCCTCCGAGCGCTGGTCTCTGCCGCGGCCCCCCAGCCCTTGGGAATGGAAGTGATTCAGGCAGGCGGGGGAGGGGGAGACCCCCAGCACCATCTAAGGCAGGTGACTGTGTCACGGGGTCATCCAGGCACACGCCCCTATCCTAGAGCAACGGCCCCGAATGCTACTCCGCGCACACGTGGCAGCTGTGGGGCTCGGGACCTTGGCTGCTACGGACAGGCAGGGATCCCCCCTACCCTACACATATACAGGAACCAGGGCGGGGGAGAGAAGCGGGAGGCAATTCGTTCTCAGCATCTGGAAGAGCGGCGTCTGCCTCTGTGCGCCGTACAGCACCGTGCACAATGACAGCTCCCCAGCCAGTGCCTGCTAAACCAGCTGGGAGCGTCTCTTCCCCTCCGATCCCCGCCCTCCCCTCCCCCGCTTCCCTGCTTCTCTTGTTCTCTGGCCTGGGCAATGCCCCCCAACTCCTAGCCCCTTTCACCCTAGGATCTGCGGGGGGAGTGTTGTCATCCCCTTGCTACAGACCATGTGGGGACAGTGAGACCCAGAGGTGTGGGTTTGGCCCCAGGCCACAGAAGGGTGCAGTGGAGAAGACAGAAGGAAGGGATGCTGACAGACAGCCTGAGCATGGGGACACACTGCCTCCCCGAGCGGGGACCAGAACCCTGGGTCCTGCCCCCCAGTCCTGGGTCCCTGTCAGTCCTCAGCACCTGAGGTCTCCTGTGTGGCCATCGCCCCGGGAAGCAGAGTGGAGTGCAGGACCCCAGCAGGGCAGGAGCTGAGTCATGCTGTCTGAACGACCGCAGGGAGCCCCAGGGAGCGGAGCCGGAGTCTCTCCAGCCCATGGCTTGGCCAGCCCCACTGCGCGGGGAGTTTCTCCAGGACAGACCGGTGCATTGTGCCCTGCTGCCTGTCCTGGGGCGGGCTGGGCCTCCATGTCCCCCGGGAGCATTTCCTGGCCCAGCCTGGCAGGGAGGGGGCAGGGAGCACTCCTGAAAAGCCCATTCATGCCGGAGCCCGGCTTGCCACTCCCAGCGAGGAAAGCCAGGCTGCACAAGGCCGAGGTGAGACGGCCCAGCACAGAGCCCTCTTTCAGGGGAGCGCGCGAGGGGAATTGGCAGCCGGCAGCCAGGCCAGGCTGCCTGCACCGCTCGCCAACGCGGCTCGCTCAGGGGACAGTTCCACGCAGCCCTGCTCCCGCTGACCTGCCCCCCGCCCCGCTGCTCGCTCGCAGCCCCCAGATCTAGCGCAACGTGATCTCCCGCCGGCCTGTGCCGGGGGTCAAGGTCCGTTCCAGACCGCGGCTCCAGCCCATTTTGGTCTCGGCACTGGGGTTCCGCCCCCCCAGTATCAGGGCTCGTCTCATCCTTACTTCAGGGACAGCTCAGGCAGGTCCAGCGCCCCTAACACCAGCCTGGAGCAGCTCCCAGCTAGGGAGGGAGCCTTCAAGTGTCTCAGCGGCTACCGCAGGCTGGTAGAGGCAGTGCACCGATGGGCACCCAAGGGCATCCCAGCTACTCCTCCTGCTTGGGACACAAGGGAGGGGAAATCCCCCTGGCTCTGATCGTCCCTTGGGCTTCTGGAGCTTCCCAGTCCTGCTACATCAGCCTTACCACCTCCCGGGCGGTCTGCACCGCTCATTGCTACCTTCTCCCCCTGGGGAGCCCCCTCGCTCTGCGGCCTGCCCCGACTGCATTTCCCTCGGCTGGCAGAGGTTTGCTCAGGGCCAGGTCGGAGGGGCCTGGCTATTGTCCAGCTCCCAGCAAGGCGCCTTTAGGAAGCTGGCATCCCTGTAACCCCAGTGCCCCTCTTCTTTGTCAGTGACCATGGAAAACGTTCAACCGGAGACAAGCAGGTGGTGTTAAGTGGGCACATTCAACACAAGCGCTGCAGAGCCTGCTACAACATGCAGCTGCCCGGTGCTAGACATATTCATTACTGGTACTAGCTGACACCTGTGAGAAATTACCAGGTTGGCCGAAATGCCCTTGCTGAGTGCTGGGACTGTGGCATCAAAGGTAGCGACCCCATCCTGCCTCTCCATGTCCCTCCCTCTTAGTGCGTTTGCTTCCTGCAATCCTAGCAGCTCAGATAAATAGTTTTCACTGCAAACCTCTCAAAGAAGGTTCAAATCCACAGTGAACAGTTTCAAATATTTGAAACAAAAATGTGGATTTTTTTTTTAAAGTAGCATTAAAATAAAAAAAATGTGGCTCGGTAGGGCACCTAAGCACCGAAAATAATAGAAACAGGAGCACAAAGTTCTCTCCAGCACTTCTTGAACAGCAACAAAACATCAGAGGCAAAAAGGCTCACAAACTCTGTGATGTTTGTGGACGTGACATTTTCTGGATTGGCCCAGAGAGACGCTGGGTTGTGAGGCTGGGAAAGGCAAATGCCCCAAGCTAGAGCTGGCTGATATTTTTCAAAACGTTGAGTAAGTGTTGCACTTGGAAATTCCGAAATTTGAAAAATAAATGGGAAAATTTTGGATAAAATTTGCTCAAAAAATGCCCCCTTTTTCCAACCACCTCTAGAGCAGGTAAAACCATTTGAAATTAAAACAGCAATTCACAATTCCGCCCTCCTTCCCTCCTTTTCCCAGCCAGCTCTACCCTGACCCTGGCTGGCATCTCGTGGCTGGATGCCCCGCAGAGCCCTTGGCATGGAGAGGCGGCAGACATGCTGCCCGTAGGGGACGGGGGTGCCATACTCACTCCCCGATCTTCTTCCGCCGGCGCTTGTTCTCATTGGGGTGCTGGCGGTATGTGCCGTAGTCGAAAAGCGAGTCCATGGGGGCTTTCTTGGGCCCTGGGACGACAGAGGACTCATAGATGGTGGACTCCAGCAGGTCCTTGGGGTTGGGCACGCCCTTTTTGAAGGCCCCGTGGAATTTCATACGCAGGTTTTGCTGCTTGCTGTCCCCTGAGCTGGGGGGGAGCCGGGCCGCCTCAGCGGGGCAGGGGCCATCCTCGTTCTCAAACAGGTTGGCCAGAGACGAGAGGGGGAAAGCGTCGTTCTGAGGGGAGCCCTCTTCGCCTTGGGCCTCGCCGGCCTCCCCGACGTGGAGCCGGGGGGAGTCGTCGGAGTCCGCCATGCCGCCCGCTTTGGAAGGGCCCCAACCCCTCCCTGTGTGCCTGGAAGAGAAGGGGTGGGCGAGAGCGTGAGAAATGACATGGTGGGGTGGGAAGGGGCGTGTGTGTGCAGGGTGAGAGAGACGCCCTACGCAACAAACCTTCCCAGCCAGAGACGCACAAAGTCAGGCCGGACCCTGCTCAGCACCACCTGCTGCGGGGGCAGGAATCCCGGGCCCCCAGCTCTGGGTCACAGCTTGGGCCGAAGCCCCAGAGCGCCCCGAAGAGCAGCAGCCCGGAGTGGGGGGGTCGCTGCCGAGCCTCCATGCGTCAGAGGGAAAGGAAAGGGCAAGGCCGGAGTGGGGACTGTCCACGTGCCCGGGCAGAAAGTCAGCGGGTGGATTTGGGATCCCACTACGCTGCAAGGGAAGGGGGGATTGCCCTGCAGGTAGGAGCACCCCGGAACTAGCCAGCACAGGTAACAATAGGAGCACAAAGATGGCAGTGCGGGCTAGTGGCCCCGGTACAAGCCAGCCACAGAACCCATGGGCTGCCTGCCTGCGCTGAAGCCCTTGCCACCAGTTCTACTCTGGTATTGTTACCTGTGCTAGCTAGAGTAATGCTAACACAGGTACGCTCACCCCCCTTTGCAGTGTAGACACCCCCTTACATGGCCCCAAAGAGGAACGAGATCTCTCGGGGGTGGGGGTGGATCAACTCGACTCAACCCCTCCTAAAACAGAGTAACCCCGCAGACGGGGTGAGCAGCCCCCACTCCCCTCACACCTTTGCCTGCTGGGATCTTGCAACAGCTTCCTGGATCTCGCTGGCAGGAGGGACCGTCCCTAGCCAGTTCCCAGTTCTCACCCCAGTGCTCCTAGTCGGGGGACTCCCTGCACCGCGGTTCAGTCCCTCCGTGCTCAGGGAGATCACAAACTCCCCGCGTCTCACTTCTCCCGCACATTCAGTAAACATGCTTCCCCTGCACTCGGAGCCAGGGCCCCCGGGATGCAGGGCCAGACGGGCAGGCAGCTAGCGAGTCCACGCCGTGGTGGTGGCTGCGCCAGCCGGGTCCCCTCATATCTGCAGATGTGTGTGGGATCCAATCGGCTGCGGGCTTCGTGTTTCAAAGAGCGGCTGTAATGACAGAGGGCGAGCCCTGCCTTGCCCAGATGTGGTTTTGTTGGGCACAGCCCAGTGCAGGGGAGAGAACAGGCTCTTCTTTCTCCAGCCCTATAAATACCGACCAGCCACCCCAAACCCCCTCCAATAAACACTAAAGGCCTGGCTAAAAGCAACACAAGGCAGTGGATCCGGGGCAGCAGGAGAGAGGCAGAAGCTGCCGCCCTGGCCCAGCAGGCTGGGCTGGCATTGTGCCATTCGCGGGACCCCACAGAGCGGGCTCAGCAGAGGGCTGGCATGAGTGTGAATGCTAAGGGCCCGTTTCTAGTCTCATGCTGGTTTCACACCCGTGCTGCTCCGCTGACTTCAATGGCGACAGTCCCAGTTTTCCCAGGTGTAGGCAGAAGCGGCGCCAACTTTTCCGCCGCCTAGGTCCCACCCCCAAAATGCCGCCCCCGACAGAGGCGGCGGAAGGTCCCGCCCCCAAAATGCGCTGACGACCAGGGCGGCCGGCGCCCCCCAAAGCTTAGCACCCTAGGCGACCACCTAGGTCGCCTAATGGGTTGCGCCGGCCCTGGGTGTAGGCAAGGGGGGGACCAGGCTTCCCGGGCCCAATTCACGGTCACCCTGCCCCTCCTGCGTGCAGCCAGTTACACCAGAGCAGAGCTGGGTGAGATGCTGCCCCCTAGTGTTTCACGCTCGTACTGCACAGGTGGAAATGGTGACACAACTGAGGGGCAACACGGAATCTGTTTCAATCAGACCCTGAGATGGAGGCTTGCAATGGGATGGGGGAGGGGATCCAAATGAGGGCTCCGTGGCGGGGGAGGGACCTGAGTGTGGATTGCCCTGCAGCTGGAATTCAAATCCACGTCCCTGATTTATTTTGGTGCACAGGAAAATTTGCAAAAGAAATAACCAGCAGGCAGCAAGTTCTAAGCCACAGCCAGCTATGGGAGCCAAGGTGTCGGTGTCTGTGCTGTTGTTGACGGGCCCGGCAGCTCTGGGAGGACAGAAAAAGCAGCCTGGGAACATGTCATTTTCTACTTGGTTGCAGCTTTGTATAACAAGCCCTAATGTGGGGCTTTGCTCTCCAGGTCTCGGACTGGAACGTTTGCTGGATAACATGCTTCTAATTATGTAGCATGTCATTACTAGAGAGCCAGCAGGTTTCAATGGCACAGCAATCCTGCTGCCGTGTCATCGGAAATTCAGCGGCTCCCCTCTGGCCCCACTCTGGTGTCTGGAATTATCCCAGCACTGAGCGACGGAGGCATCCCCGCTCCCTGCCGGGCTGGGGCAGCACACACGCCCCGCGGGGCCAGGGGAGATGGTGCCGGGATGGGGAGGAAGGAAAGGAATGAAACAGCAAGGAGAACGGAGCCGGAGAGTCACCACCCTGGAGTGCCGTTTGTCCTGCCTTAGGCAGCTTCGTCCACGCCAGGCTCAGAGTCTCCTCTTCACTTTGAAGGCCCTGCCCAGCTCCGTACCCACCCCCGTCTCCTCCTGCTCCACGCTCCGGGGTCAGCCCCGCCATTCTCCTAGCCACCCCCTCACCTCCTTCCAAACCACCCCATTCATCTCCCGCTCGAGGGAGGTCCTGACTCCAAGGAGCAACCCAGCCTCGGCATCTGCCTTGGTGGGGCTTGTCCATATTGTGCGGCCTCCTCTCCGGGCAGTTAGTCTGTCGCTCTGCTGGGATCTTGGCCTTTGCAGGCACCCCAGGCCAGGCATGAAGCGCTGAGCAGGCCTTGTGGAGCTGGAGAAACCTGGCTTGTAGAGAGGGGCTTTTCATTCCTATGGGAGCGCTTTACAAAGGGGGGGGGTGTCATTATCCCCTTTCTACAGATGGGAAACTGAGGCCCAGAGAGGGGATGTGCCCGGTCCAAGGTCACCTAGGGAGCCAAGATTAGCACCCAGGTGTCCTGGCTCCCAGTCCAGTGTCCAGCCTCTATTCCCTGCATCCCACCCTCTCACCCAGAGACAACATGGGCAGAACCACTCTGGATTCCCAAAGCAGGGGCAAACGAACCAAGCCCAAAGGGTTGGGGAAGCCCCAAGTAGTTTGCTGCCCCACTCTTCCCCTTCCGGTGCTACCTCTGCTCTTCCTATGCTGGAAGGGCAGACGAGAAGTGTGACAAACCCCGCGGGAAAGGCTCAGGGTCCCCCAGCTGACCGAGAAATATGGGGTCTCCAGCCCACCTCTGCAGAGCCAAGCACTTGGAAGAAGGCCTGATCCCGAGCAGACTCAAAGCCCCAACCTCCGGAGGGTCTCTCAGCACTTCCGAGCACTAGCTGGAGCCATGCAGGCATTCGGCGCTTTACACACGTGGATGAAGAATGTGATTTCACACCGCAACGCCCCCGGAGCCCGGTCACAACTATTCCGATGGGGACCCAATGCCCAAGGTCACCCGTCCCCACAGGTGGGTGACAGAGTCAGAAATAGAAGCCAGAGCTCCCAGCCCCTGAGCTGGCCTCTGAATGACTGTCTCTGGCTGCCCTACGTCTCCCTCCCCGCTCACCCACACAGAGGTGTCTTTGTCCCATCTTCAGATTTGGTTTCCTTTCGCTGACATTTCCCCAGGTTTATCACCATGGTGACTCAGCCCTCCCAGTGATGGCGCCAGGACCGTGACTCCAGATTCTCCTCCGAGGCACATTTACACAAGCCTCTTTCCGGAGGTTTCCCGCTGGTGCAGCTCCAGTGGTGGTCCCAAGCAGTAGGGGGCGCTAGAGCAGCCAGGGCACAGGTGATCACCCGTGATTAACCTGCAGGTCAGCTAGGGTCAAACATCACAGACACGGACATACCCATGTGTCCGCCCTAGTCCACACCAGTGCGATGATGGGAGAGTCCAGTTTAGACACTGCCTAAGAGCGCAGATCTCCAGCTTCCACTGAAGAATAAGAATAATAATCCATAGCCCTTATCTAGTGCTTCTCATCCATAGATCTCCAAGAACTTTACAAAGGCCGTCACTGCCATTAGCCCTACTTTGCAGATTGAGAAACTGAGGCACAGAGAGGGGCAGCAATTTACCCCAGCAGGCCAAACCAGAACTAGAACCCAACTCTTCCAATCCACTGTTCTAGCCACTAGACCACACTGCTTCCCCAGCACAAGAATACAAGACAAAAGCCAATGCACAATGCCTCCCTCCTGGCTGGAAAGGCAGCAGTCAGCACAGACTCGGTAAAGCCCCAGGAGATAAAGGGTAAAGTTAGCTTCTGTGGTCAGGCTAATCACTTCCTGGTTCCCTTGGGGGGGGGGGGGAGCAGCAACACACAAACTTCCTGCCTGACAAATTCCACACCTGTTTGCTAACATAGCTCAATCACAGCATTAACCCTTTGGTGAACCCTCTGCAGACTTAGCGGTATTCGGGCTATTGACAATGGGGCAGATTTTCGAAGGAACCAGTGGGTGCTAGGCACCCAACTCTCCCTGACATTTACTGGAGGCGCCTAACTTCCCTAGGCTCCAGCCCAGGGCAAAGCCAATAACCATGGGCCCTGCTGTATGCTTCGCCAGATTCACTGCATGTGCCCTTCTGTGGGATATCCAACTAATAGAATCATAGAATCATAGAACTTAAGATCAGAAGGGACCATTATGATCATCTAGTCTGACCTCCTGCATGATGCAGGCCACAAGAGTTGACCCACCCACTCCTGAAATAACTCTCACCCTTGACTCAGCTGTTGAAGTCCCCAAATCATGATTTGACGACTTCAAGCAGCAGATAATCCTATGTCATTGAGACTAAAGACTTAGTGGAAAATACAACCATGGGTAACAGAGGCAATAAAGCAGCCCTAGGGGTCTAGGCAAAGCTGCTCCAGGAGGGAGTCCTCCTGCTAAGAGCTGCCCCGCCCTGGCCAAGTGTAAACGCCAGGCTGAGCCATAGGGCAGAAAGCAATAGCTACAGACACAGGCTCCCGCCAGCGCTCACCTGGCAGCAGCCTGGAAATTGCCAGCACTCCAAGGGTTAATTTAAACACACAGTAAAATTCCATGGCAGATTTTACAGCTGTCTGCTCCAGGCAGCCTAATCTCCTGAGCATCCCTCCAGCAGGGGCCTGCGGGGTGGGAGCCTTGCTGCTTCCTGGATCGATGGTACTGTTCCACGGGCAGAGGGAGGATTCCATTCCCCAGGGCTGTCCAGCCAGCCTCAGTAACATTCCTGGAAACAAGGACAACCACCTCCCCTAGTTTTTAAGGAGAGAATCCTGACCCATCAGCCCCAGGCCAGTTGCTCCCTGCCCCACTCCTTAAAGGAGCCCACAGCCTGGGGCTCCCTGGATAGCAAGGCAGTTGTGCCATTGGTCTCAGTGTCTTTCATCGTATCCGGTTGTTTAAAGGGGATCTGAGAACTGTGGGGAAGGGATCCGGAGAAGTTCCTCTGGCCCCGCTCACTGCATGCAGCCAGGGCACTGGGCAGCTGGGATGGAAGACCTGGAAGGTCTGGCTTTCACAAGGATGTGATCGGTGCTGCCAACTCTCACGGTTTCCTCCCCAGTTACAGGATTCTGGCTGAGGCAGGCCAGAGCTCCCCCCTCAAGGTTTTGGGTAGGAGAAGGAGGAGACTGGAGAGTGTCTGGACAGAGCCTGGCACAATGGGACCCTGATCTCGGGGCACAGAACTGATGTCGAGGGCAGAACTGACAGGAGAACTTACGTGGCAGGGGAGAACTTGATGCATGGAGGGAACTGACATGAGGGCTGGGGGGAGGGGGGCAGAATGACTCGCTGGGATGGAGGACGGGCGGGATGGGGGCACAGAACTCATGACTGACAATGCTGGGTTTGGGGAGAAGCTGGACGCTCCACGCGGTGAGGTAGCAGTGAGAGCTCCTGCAGCAGGGGCCAGAACCACCGTACGCTGGGCGAGCTGGCAGCACCGATTGGCACACACAGCTGCAGAGAGGCGGCTCAATAATCACAACCCCCAGGATTTCGGGGCTAATCTCATGATTCCTGGGCTGGGACTCACACTGGGTGAACCTTTAGGGTTGGCAGTAATGTGCTATGCAGAGGGGCAGGGCGCGTTATCCCTCATCTCGAAGTGCACCGTGACTGCAGAAGTTCCCGCTCCCCTCCAGGGAGGAGAGAGGGTGGCGCGTACGGAGGGAAACAGACTAAACTTCTAGCGGCACCCGCAGCAGAGACTAAACACAACGATCTGCCTCCCGGTCACATAGTCACTCGGCCTGGCAGGTGGAGAGGGCTGGTACAGGACGGTTCATGGCTGGGCTTAGGGAAAAAAACCTGCCGAGACAGAAGCGTCCGGGCCTGCCAAGGATTGTGCCGAACCCCGCGGATGGGTCTTGGTACATCTCAAAAGGAGACCAACGAGAACAGGTCCCACCAGCTGATCAAATAACTGCCAGTGCTCTGCACCCACAGATGGCTCCTCATGCATGTCCGCATCCTCTTCTCCACTGTACAGAGAGCAGAGGCATCTCAGACAGTCCATGGCAGAGGTGAGGCCGCAGCCCAGGTCTCCCGAGTCCCAATCCCCAGCCCTAGCCATTGGCCCACGCTGCCCTCCCATTCTTGCCACTAACCCTGATTACAAAGAGACACTAAAACCACCCCAGGAAAGTGCCTTAAATACCCTGGGAGAGGAGTACCAGTGAACGAGGAGCCTGTCGTGTTGGGAGCCCGGTGACACAGGCAGCGAGACGGCACAGACTGGATCCGTTGTCCCCATCCTGCTTTTGGTTAATGGGGCAGGGGGAGGAGGGGGATGGGGGGGGGGGAGTGCTCTGGAGGGGAGGGGTGGCCGTGAGAAGCTAGTTGTCTTTATGGCCCGTTCCTGCTCCAGGGGAAGCCAATGGGAGTTTTCCCATGGATATACTTGGGAGAAGGCTCAAGCCCTCGGTGGGCAGGGTCCCTGCAGGCTGCCACATGCGGGCCATGTTTCCAGCTCTCTCCCAGCGAGCCCGCCCACCACATTAGCCTCCTCCTCCCTGGGGCGTCTGGAAGAGCCTTTCACACCTTTACGTGGGATGGATCCTAGTTTAAAGCGCTGGTGTCTTGATGGCTGAGTGTTAACTGGGAACGAGCCCTCCCCACCATCCCAGGGCAGGATGGCATTTGGAGGGGTGGGGGGACTCTATGTCCTTCAGCTCCTTTGCTCATTTTCAGCTCCTCAAAGCCTAGCCTGACCGGAAGAGACGAGGCAGATCCCTGGCTCCAGACACCCAGCCACGACCCCTTGGTTTTATGAACCATGGCGCCGGACGTTTGCTCTCCAGTCTGTCGGGACCTTGTGAAAGTCTCATGTGCTCCCATGAACGGCTGCTTACCCTCTGTCCACCCGTTTGGGTGCCACGGGCATGCAGCCCGAGGGATGCCACCCAACCCAACATCCCTGGGATCTTCCCCGCACGGTCAGGGCGATCCCAGACCCCACGAGCCACGCGGGTGGGACCCCAGCTACTAACAGAGTCTAAGTGACACTTTGCAGCCCAGACCCCAAAGCGATTTCATCACAAGGTGGCCGAGACACGTCCTGATGCCGGACCCAGCGGTGCCAGGCCTCTCCACGACACCCCAACACCGCGATGCTCAGACGGAGGCGTGAGAGCCGCACGTGGTTCGCTGGTGTGTCTCCTTTGCAGCGCGTGATATTAAAACACAGGGTGATTTAATTATTAACCAACCTAAGCTATTAGCCGATCAGGATGCTTTTAAAAATTAACTAATTAAGTTATTTACTTATTTACTGTGAGAATAATATATAGATATAAACTAAATATTTGCCCCATCATGCTGTGTAACTATGAATCCACAGCACTATAATAAATGAAACAATGAATTCCCATGTGTGGGGCTCTTTTGGGTAATGCTGATCCCTTACTTGGCCCCTGAACCCCCGAGGTCTGA
Organism: Platysternon megacephalum; assembly: GCA_003942145.1. NCBI lineage: Eukaryota > Metazoa > Chordata > Testudines > Platysternidae > Platysternon > Platysternon megacephalum. The sequence goes on along the minus strand of QXTE01000013.1, from coordinate 3,407,262 downwards.
GTCTCGCTGCCCCAGCACAATGTCATGCAATGCGAACCCGCTGCCGCACCCGACCGAGTGACTCAGTCGCTGCATGTCTCAGCCCTTCCGAAACGCCCTGGGGCACAGGAAGGAGATAGTGATCTGGGCGCTGCGTGCCAGGGCCAGCGACCTCAGTGTGAGGTTTAACAGACCGGCTCCAGCTGCACTGACCCCACGGTGCCTTTCTCGGATTCCTCTTTCTTCTCACACACAGTGGGGAGGAGGGAAGGGGATGTCCAGGCAGCCTTTGCTTTACAATCCTTTGTTATTTAATCATGCCGTTTGAACCTTGCCCTCCACCCCAGAGGGGTATCACATGTCCCATTAATATAGCTGCACCCACCCCGGGGGAGAACAGATCACATTGTTATGTACACCCCGGGGCCGGGTACACAGAGGCCTCTCCAGCACTGAAAGTCAGGAAACTTTCCACACGGAAGCTGCTGCAATGGGACAAGCTGCTGCTGCAATGGGACAAGCTGCTGCAATGGAAGAAACTGCTGCAATGGGATGCCGTGGGGGCTAGGTCCTTCCATGGAAATGACCTTCCCAGAAGCAGCAGAACAGAGGCAGGCAGGAGACTGAAGATTCCTCTGTGGCTGGGCCGTGCCTGGCCAGAGTGGCACAGGAGCGGCAGGTGGCGCGATTCAAAACAAACCATCCACATCCGGCACGTCCCATCCCTGCACCAGCGTCGGCTTCCAGTGAGGGACGTCCCCTGGCCCGCTAGCCGGCAGCGCTGGCTGTGTGCTCCAGGCACGGGGCACTCTGCTGGGCGATACTCAGGGCAGCAAGTGCTATGGCCAGTGAGAAGCACTTGCAGGGCCAGGCTCTTAATGAACACCATTGTGAAGAAAACCAAGGGAGTGGATGGGGTAACAGGACAGGGGCTCCGCGCACAGGGCCTGGCTGGTGCTCGGGTGGGAGTGCTGTTGGAGGAGGATGAGTGCTGCTGGCTTTGGGGTGAAATGCAGTGGAAGTCTCGGCGAGGGGATGGGTCTGACAGCTGAAGGATCGGGAGAAGGAAGGGGGACTGGAAGCAGGGAGAGGAGCATGCAGCCAGGCCGGGGTGCCTGAGGCAGGCAGAAGGCACCATGCTGGTAGAAAGGCAGGAGTTCATTACAAACAATCAGGAATTTCAGAGTGTCCAGAGTCCAGCTTAGAGCTGGGTTAAAGTCACTCCAAGGGCCCAGCCCCTAACTGACACAGGCCGACAGCGAGCGGGCAAAGCTACTCTGCCAAAGAGAGAGCGAAACTTGGCAGCCGAAAATCTGCCCGGGGAGTCTCACCCGGAGACCCATTTCCCTGCCCAAGACCAAGCAGAACCCGGAATGTCGATTCCACGCAGTCAAATCCACTGGGCGCACCAACCTCAGCCACTCAACCCCAACAGAATTGGCAGGAAGCTCCAGTCAGTTTGGCATCTAAACCCAGTGATAGCTCAGGGAGACAGCGCTGGGCAGCGTTTCTGTTCAGTACGTGGACGAGAAAGCTTTTATTGTATATTTTATTGATTAAAGTGTGTTAGGTCCAGAAAGCCTTGGGCAGGAGGCACCTTAGAAATCTTTATTACTATGACAAGTGGTTTCTCTCTCTTCTACACATGAACCTCCTGACTTGGGAGGAGCCGATCCCACAGAGCTAAGTCCCGATCAGGGCAGAGAGCTACTGATTCCGCTTCTGCACCCCAGCCCCGCATTCCGTCCCGCCTCCAGGGAGCCAAGGCAGGCTGGAAACAGACCAGGAGTGCCCCTCTGTGTGCCGGGCGTGTGGAGGAGACCACAGGGCACGGCTTGTTGCGTCCCATGTTGCTGTAAATGTGCTGCTTGCCCCACCCACGCTGATGACAGCGGCAGGAGGACAGTCGTGAGAGCAGAACGACAGGCAGCTCCAATCTGGTTGTTTATGTCTCTGGCCCTTTTCTTGGCTTCCTTGTGTAGTAACATGGGAGGAGATTCAGTGACAAACAGGGTATTTACAGGGACTGGGTGGATCTGCAGATTGTGACTATACGTCTGCTTTGGTCATTCACAGCCCCCTTGCCAGAGCGATACAGCAATAGATCCCTTGGCTTTCCCCTGTCCCACAAACTCAGGCGTGTTCCCCTGGACTTGACGTTCTGGGTCATATAAGGAGGGGATCCAGACCTGCTGCAGTCGGCATGAGCACAGGAATTGAGTCCAGCTGCAGGGAGATTCCGGCAGATCAGACCCTGATTTTTACTGCTCAGCCCTGGTGTCACACTTCCCATCTATGGATGTCATTCCACCACCAGCACTCGACAGACGGACACTCGGGGCATATCTACACTGCAACAACACACCCGTGGCTGGTCCGTGTCAGCCGACTCGGGCTTGCGGGGCTCAGGCTACAGGGCTCTGAAATTCCAGTGTAGATGTTCGGGCTTAGGCTGGAGCCTGGGTTCTGGGACCCCAGAGGGTGAAGGTCCCAGAGCCTGGGCTCCAGCCGGCCGGGATGTCTACACTGCAATTGGATATCCCCGTGAGCCTGAGCCTGCGGACATGGGCTGGCCACCAGTGAACACATACCCTCAGGGCCAGAGGGATGAAGTGATGGCCCAAGGTCACAGTGAGTTAGAACCAGAGCCAAGAAGAGAAGCCAGTTCTCCAATATCCAGGTCCTTTGCTTTAACCATTAGGCCATGCTTCCCCTTGCTATTTATTACTTTGTAGATCCCCCGTGGTGCTTCAGAGGACACGCGCAGTCTCAATTGTCACCCTGCCCTCTGCGATCCCCAGCACACTGGTCAAATCCCAGCTGGGATAATTCCACTGCACCAACCACAATTCCCCCTGCAGACTCATTTGCATTCAGGATTCCCCAAGAGGACCTCAGCGACTGGAATACCTGTTGGAACAGCCCTCGAAATGTGGGCCGGCGTCACTTCAGAAACACGCCCCTCCACGGGCTGGGAGTTCGTTTTTCGCTGACTCTGATCTAATCCCCAAAAGGAGAAAAACAACTGAACAGCCTCACTAGGTGGGAACTTGGCCTTTGCCATCCAAGCCCATTGTCACCGTCGATTCCTGACTGGTTCTGGGCCTCTCTGTTTGCTGCCAGGAAAATGAGGCTCTGGAGAGGATGAGAATCCAGACTGACTCCCGGTGTGGGGCAGACAAGCACAGCTGTGTTTAGGCTAGGCACAGTCACTGGGACTCAGGAGATCACAGACAGGTGGGTCCGGCCCACAAGTCGCGGGAGGGAGGGGGGTGTTTAAACAAAGTTCCGCCAGCCCTAATCTCACTACAAACGTTTTAGGAAACACTGGCCTTGATTTCAGCGGCAACCGTTTTTTTATTTGAATGTCAATATCCGCTCCCCCGGGGTTTGCACCCCAGTAATGCGGCCGATTCCTTGCAGAGGAGAACGAGAATGGGACGGAACAAAGGCGGAGCCGACAGGTCTGTTTTCATGGCTGGAGCGGAGCGAAGTGCGGAAGGTGAGTCAATGCCCGGCATGATGGAAAATGCAGGCAGCTTGGTAAGATCCAGTGGTGTTATTAGGGACACCGGGAGGAAGTTTGCTTTGGAAACTGTGTGCTGATTATAACTGGTCCCATTGAGTGGAGAAGCCCCAACAATCCCAGAGGCGAACGGGCTGCCTGATGAGGTGATGGCCAGGGGATGAATTGGATTTCATTGAGCTTTTAGTTTATTTGTCTTTTTTCCAGATTTCCCCACCCTGCAGGTCATCCTGTTTTCGTAACCAAAGCCCAGTTTGCACAGTTTTGTCGGCTACAGGACTACTCCAGGCCTGAGCTCAGGGTAAGCAACAGCCTGTGTTCTCTGGGCTGGTGCCTCCGTGCTGCCAGAACACTGCACAGAGCTGCATTGTGCTCCCTGGCCACCTGACGCCCCATGGAGAGTGTGCAGCCTCCAGCCCGTGGCCACAGCCCTTTCCAGCTAAAGGCCACTATTCTGCTACCCTCCCGTAACGGGCTCCCACCAGACCACCTCCGCCAGCGATTTCATCAGCTCTCACAGCCTAAGCAAAGTCAGGCTTGGCCAGTGCTTGGATGGGAGACCTCCCTGGAAAACCCAGGAAGTGGTGTTAATGATTCAGTAGGTGGCACATGTCCCTCTGAACCAATATCCCTGTGCTACTGTCCTTCACATGAGACGTAAGTCCTGACCCTTGTGGCTATTAGAAATCCCCTGGCCCTTTTATTTCAAGAGCAGGGAGGGGCCTTAAGCCCAGCATCCTGGCAAAAGTCCACTTTGGGCGATGACAGGCCAGCTCCCTCAGCTCCCCCTGAAGTTGCAACTGTATCCTGGATTCCCCTTCGCTTCCTGGCCAAGCTGTTGTGTAGTGTTGCTCCATAGGTGCTGTGCTCCATCCCAGATGCAGCTGCCTTTTCAGCAGAGATCCTGTATGTTAGAGCCTGTTTGTAGCAGGCTTTGGGCTCTTCTGGGATAAAAGGTGCTACAGAAACGTGAGATGTGGCCACCATCGATATTGCGCCATGGAGAACGCTCTGCTAGCAGCTTGTGTCCTGGCACATCCACGCCTGGTGCTTGAAGGGCTGGGCCAGGTCCTGATGCTGTATCAGCTCTACGGAGCAGCATATTTCTAAGGCCTCTAACGCCATCGCATCTGGGTACCACTTTGTGCAGCCATTCAGACCTCCCCCACACCCCACCATCGCAGAACACCACTGTCACACATCGCTCCACCGGGCACAACAGGCATTGAGCGTTGGCGGTGTCCAGCCACACCGGAGCGCTTGAGCTCCCATCTTTCCCCCATAGGTCGCCTGTATTCACCATCAGTCGTTCTCCATCTCCTCAGAGTCCGTCCTCCATTTTCCTTGCTCTGTCTTCCTGGTCCCCTTTCCTCTCCTTTGGTTATAGCTCCAGCTCCTTCCCAGCTGCTCTGTGACGCAAGTTGATGGTCTTAGTCCAGTTCCTGGTGAGACACTTGTCCACATCTGTCAAGCCACCAGCACAACTTGCGTTAAAGCTGGTAAAATATCTTTGGGATTGCCATGGTGTCAATATGCCCAGGTATCACACTGTAAAATAGGTCACTGCTGCCGTTAGGAGACCAAATAGCAGAAATGGTTCTCCTCCATCAGCCTTCGGCGAGGAGACCCGACCTCTCCCCTGGACGGGGGCCTCTGCCTTTGGCTAGGAGACCCAACCTCTCCCCTGGACGGGGCCCCCTGCCTTCGGTAGGGTGACCAGGTGTCTGGTTAATACCCAGTCGAAAAGGGACCCTGGTGGCTCCGGTTAGCACCACCAACCGGGCCGTTAAAAGTCCGGTCGGTGGTGATGTGGGTCTGAGGCAGGCTAGTCCCTACCTGTCATGGGGCACCACGCTGCACCCCGGAAGCGGCCAGCAGGTCCGGCTCCTAGGTGGGGGGTCATAGGGCTCCGCGCACTGTCCCCGCCCCGAGCACCGGCTCTGCACTCCCATTGGCCAGGAACCGCGGCCACTGGGAGCTGTGGGGGCGGTGCCTGCAGGCGAGAGCAGTGCACAGAACAGCCTGCCGTGCCTCCACCTAGGAGCCGGACCTGCTGCTGGCCGCTTCCGGGGCACAGCGCAGTCCATGGTGCCACGACAGGCAGGAAGCCTGCCTTAGCCCCCCCACTGCACCGGTGACCGGGAGCCGCACCCCAACCCCGAGCCCCAACCCCCTGCTCCAGCCCTGAGCTCCTCCCAAACCTGGAGCCCTCTCCTGCACCCCAAACTCCTCATCCCTGGCCCAGCCCAGAGCCTACACCCCCAGACAGAGCCCTCACCCCCTCCCGCAGTTCAACCTTCTGCCCCAGCCCAGAGCCCCCTCCCACACCCTGAACCCCTCATTTCTGGCCCCACCCTGGAGCCTGCACCCCCAGACGGAGCCCTCACCCCCTCCTGCACCCCAACCCCCTGCCCCAGCCCAGCGCCCCCTCCCACACCCTGAACCCCTCTGCCCCACCCCCCAGCCTGGAGCCCCCTCCTGCACCCCAAACCTCTCATTCCCGGCCCCATCCCAGAGCCTACACCCCCTGTTAGAGCCCTCACCACCTCCCGCACCCCAACCCCCTGCCCCAGCCCAGTGAAAGTGAGTGAGGGTGGGGGAGAGCGAGCCACCAAGGGAGGGGAAATGTAGTGAGCAGGGGGCAGAGCCTCAGGGAAGGGGCGGGGAAAGGGCGTGGCCTCAGGAAAGGGGCGGGGCTAGGGTATTTAGTTTTGTGAGATTAGAAAATTGGCAACCCTGGTCTTTGGCTAGGAGACGGCAACTTCTCCCCCTGGACAGGGCCTCCCCGCAGTGATGCAGGGCCCTGCCACCTCTAAAGGAGAATGCCACAATAGCCTTGCACAGGGGCACTTGGGAACCGCAGCTGCCCACTCGCTGGGCCGGGCAACTGTCACCTCTCTGCCCTGCAGGCTGTTCTGGATTCCAATCCCAGGGACCTTCTGACCTACATAGCTCGGGTTATAGACACACCTGAAATCCCCTCTCTGCCCCAGACGTCAGGACAGCTGGGAGTCCGATTTACAGGGAAGGACTCCCGAGAGTCCCGGTGTCAGCGAGGGGCTCTCAGCTCTGCAGCTCAGTCCCCAGAGCTTGTTGACCTTTAGGTCACACTCAGAGGCCCGTTTATTTGCACAGGCTTTTGGCAGAGGGGATACTGGGTGGGGTCAGAGGTTCTGTTTCCCTTGGGGGCTGGGGCTGCAATTTGCATGGAGCCAGGTGGTAACAGGGTTCCATTCTTGGCTTTAAATTTCCAAAGAGACCGACTGACCCAGGCATGCTCCAAATCCAAACCGGCCAGCAGGTATCCAGCCGTCTCCACGCCGCCTGCAGCTTTGCCCCGAGATCCAGCCTGAAAGGTGGTGAGTGACCCTCCTTGGGGGAGCTGCAAGCCACACACCAGGCAGGCTCCAATTTTGGATCCAGAGTTACAATTTGTGGCTCGAGGACCCCACCCGCTGCGTGAGAAGCACCAGAGCAGAATGAGACTGACCTGCCTTTGATGCCACATGACACAGCAGGAAGGGAGGGCCGTGCACACTAATCACCGTCATTTCCCCGGGCACACACAGGTTAGTACAGTCCCAAAGTTTCATTTGGAGAAAAAAAGCAACGCCTGCAGTCTGCCTTGTGAATTAGCAGCGTCTGGGTCGCTCCTGTCCTTGGCATTCAAACCACGGCTTCTCTGATGAGCCGTCAGACGTGTTTCCTCTTAGGAGGGAGCCACTTGACACAAAAGATTTAAACGTCCAGTTTCTATGTCTCCTCTCCAGAGAAGCGGGACAATCTCACCACAGACTGCGAAGCACTGAGCGCCGACGCCAGGGGAGAGTCACTCATCATTAGCAATGCCAATCACAAGTGATTTCCGGCTCTGGACTCTGGGGCTGACCTGGGGTACCAGGCAGGGGTTGTGTTGCTGTGTCTTGTCCAGCACTAGACACACTCTCAGCTGGGGAGCAGATGGGGGGCTGCTGACGTATGACTGTGGCTCTTTGGCGATGCACATTGGTAAATTCTGTCTCCTTCTCAGGCTCAGGTTGGCCACCCCTGGTCTAGATACTGAGCTCCCCTCTCTTCAGGGCCTGGCTATGTGACTGTTTCTGCTCAGTGATGGGGGAAGCCACAGCCTGCCCTGCACCTGTCCCATGAGGACATAATGCCCTTCAGTCTCCAGGGCTGTTGGTCTGGCAGAGGGAGACCCTGTCAATAACATAGAGGTCTGACACCACAAAGGACAGCCTGCCTTGGACTGGGCTAGTCTCTCCAACAAGGCCCAGGGTGGACAAGCAAGTGGGATCCCTTCAGATTTACGGGCATCGCCTACGAATGACAAGAATTGGTTCAACAACGAATTCCTGTAGAGAACTAAGAAAACTGCTGCTCAAATTGCTCCCAAACGAGCACGCTCCCTAATCTACCCTGGAGATTCACCCCCGCCAGCCATAGGACATGCCGGCGGAGTGACACAAACGCTCTGGAAACCAGCCTGGCTGACTTTGTTATCATACAAACAATCTGGTGAGTCTGAACGGTTGCTGAGATATTAAAGTGAAAAGCAGGGTGGACAGACAGACAGACAGACAGACAGACAGATAGATAGATAGATAGATAGATAGATGGGGTGGATGGGGATAGATAGATAGATAGATAGATAGATAGATAGATAGATAGATAGATAGATAGATAGATAGATAGACAGACTCCCAGTAGAGTTGAAGAAGGACCCATTGATACCAGAGTGCTGGGTGAGTCAGACAGATAGATTAGACAGAGATCCCTCTAGGTTTGCAATAAGGCCTCAGAGAGAGATTGCTGGAACTGGCTGGTGAATTTCCGGATTCTCAGTCATAAGGAGAGGGAAAGCAATGGTAGGTGAAATGGAGGCAGGCGGGTCAAGAGGAGCTCCCCTCCGCTGAGCATTTGTGGGTTTCAATGCGCCTGCAGCCATTCCTCACCGCATCCCAAATCCTGTCACAACATGCCTGACTGCACCAGAAAGCGATTCCCCTCCCTTAATCCAACTTCTGGCCCGGTGGCGGTGCCTGCCTGGCCACTGCAGTGTCTGCAGAGTCGGCTCTTCCGTTCCCTGCCAGATAAAAAGCTTTTCCGACAGTGCTGAGCCCCAGTGACACAGAAGAGCGTTCAAGAGGGGTGCTGGAGCCCAGTAACCCTGATATCGCCTTTAGCACATGGAGCGTTTGCTCCCATCAGCCCAATGACTGAATTGCAGGGAAACTCCCTGCACTAGGCTATTTCACCGACAATCTGCAACAGAGATTTCAGCCAGGCAGAAACCATTGCACTGTTCACCACTGCTTCATGCCTCATGTACACGGGGTGAAACACACCTCCCCAGCTGTGCCACACGCATGGTACGGCCTCATGGACGCAACAACCTGCCAGCAGGACTTGCCATTGATGAATGCTACTGTTCTTCGTGCCAGGACTGCTGCTCTCTCGAGCCTGGGGCTGAGTCTCAGCTCCCTCTGTTCGGTCCCAGCCCTAGCTGAGCACGTGCCAGCAGTGCATTAAGTGATGTCAGGAGTTAGCTCTCGCCTCTCTCCCCAGGGGAAGAGAAGGGTTTGGAGGGGAGGGTTTGTTTGGGAATTACTTATTTATCGGATACTTCTCTACACAGGCTGCTACGTGTTTGTGAGAGGAGGGAAGGGCGAGGAAAGGTGCCTTGTGCTTTAAGGAGAAGGAGGCAGGGTTGTGTAGCAAAGTTCCAGTCGCACACATGAACCAAGCCTGCTCCACAGCAACCGACCTGATAGTGTCACTTCGGACACCCCCCCACACACACACACACTCACCCACACCCCCCCCCCCCCCCC